>DWFO01003657.1:0-12067 GCA_018246595.1 Mimoniades nurscia nurscia | reverse complement strand
ATACTTTTCTGCTCATTCCTTCTCCATGTATACAAATGGATGTCCTTATGTTGGAACGCTGTGTTAGCCACAAGAAGTTTTCTTTCCAAACATAGATCGACTATTAACATACCTGCATCATTCACTCTCTTATCATGTACTATTAACATACCTGCATAATTCACTCTTTTATGTGTAATAGGTACTTAAATTTACATTATTTCTCGTCGGTCATTTCAAAATGTAAGTATATCAAATCGTCTACGGTTGTGGGGGACATCCTATGTAGACAACACAAATTAAACATAATTCAATAAATTTATAACAATTCAACTAACATCAACAGCCTCGCTTGGCGCTGCCCTTCCTGTAAATTAGGATAAATCGAATTTAATTAAATATAGATAATCCAGTACCCAATATATTTATTTAAAACGAATCAATGTAGAGATAAGACCTTATTAGAATCCATTAATCTCATTTTTGATAATTGAATGATATGTGTTTATCGTAATGTGTTGCAAATTTTTGGTATCGAAAAAAACCGATGAGCCGACCTCAATTACAAATTTTAATGTGCGCTGCTTCCTTTTATGATCTACAACTAAGCTCGATCACTATTGTGTAAGTAACGGAGTGCTAAATGTAGTTACTAGTACCTACTTGTGTATGGGATTACTGATCAACTTGTAATTATTGGTAGGACTGTTAGTACACTTTAGTGCTACATTCCTACCTCCGGGTACCTCTTACAATACATTACCATTACTTAGTACACTTTAGTCCAGTAAGTAACAGTGTGGGGAGTCTGCACGTGATAAACGTAATGGTAGACAGACGCATTCGCAAAAAAATGGACACTTGGTGTGTGAGCACTCGTCCAAAGCAATTTTTTTGGCAATAGGTCTTAGTAATAACTACATTCCACCTTTTAAATTTATGCGATTAAATACGTTATCCAAAAAATATGCACGAGTCATGTAATTAACTAACACCAATGGTGCAATTTAATTTTAAGAGGTACAGATAACTAAATTATAACCTTTTCTTTCTCTTAAATAATTCTCCCTCTCTATCTGACTCGCTCTCTCAACAGACGGTGATCTTTCTATTTTGCCCAACACTGGCATATTTAGCTTCAAACTCAGTCTTGGTACGCGAGGTACGTAGGAATCTATGATAGTCAGCTCCCGAAACTCGCCACAATCTGGCCAAAATTCTCCTGAGGAACTCTATGGATAAAAGTATTAGTTAGAAAGATATGAAACATTCGGGTGCCAGGATCAGGACTGGTGGGCAATCTGAATGTGAATTTTCGATTGCTTCATATTCATATTAATTTGATTGCGGCTCAAATTTATAGGACATCATTTTGCAGTATTGATTAAATTCGAGTATTGGCGGGCTCGTTGGGCACGTTGGTTGCAAACGCGACTGCCGATCGGTAGATTCTGAATTCCAATCCCGGGTAGGCCACAATTGGATTTTACTCATTTAGATTTTCTAGTAGTGGCCCGGATCCTGGATTTGTGCTAGATGTATGGCAACAGGCTCACTACTTATTCCACAATTAGACGTAAACGTAACTGGTGAAACGTTGGAATGTACTACACTCCTCGGCCTACCTCTTCGGGGATTAAGAAGTATCTAATGTTACCTAACAAACTATCCACAGGTCCTTAATTTTAGCGAACGCATTACGACTTAGAACGAATCTCTTTGGTTCATGAGAGTGATTTAGATCATTTTTATAGACACAGATAACAGCAATTATTTTTGTATAAATTCCGGCGCTCATTAATCATTAAACATAAAATTGGACAACTAATTAGGTGTTGCTACACGTATGCCAAGAGATCCGCTGCACAGAGACCAGGAAAAACTATTACATAAAATCATCTTCGTGTTCATAAAATTGAACAAGCAATCATTTAATTACCTCAACGTGAATTTCCTCTGACGACTTCTGGGTCTCATCTTCCTCTTCAATTGTTTCCGCAGCCGGCGATTCACCTGTGCACAGACAGCAAATACCAATTTCACAATTACAGACAACACTAAACCGCAGATGCAGGCAGTCTGACGGTTTACATCTTAACCTCCAATCTAGAGTTCTTATGACGGTGAATAAAAACATCGCAAGTAAATCTACGAGACCTAAACTTCGCTACAGTATTTTTTAATACGCGTGAAACCTGTTAATTCACAGTTGCATAGGATAGCTACACCAAGACACAACCATAAAGGAAACTCGTATCTAATAGTAGAATGAAATGGTTGATAATAATGTGTTGATTGAAGATGAAGCTGTGGTGATGGAATCTCATCAATAAGATCCGCGTTAATCTCTTGGAAACGCTGTACGATAACAAATACTCGTACATTGGTATAACTGTTACAGTAAGCCATACGGAAAAAAAAACATTCTGATACTAACCCTCAATATATCCATTGTAGTACTTGACGTCCTTTGAAGCGTCCAGCCTGGCCAGGAACTTGTACATGTCGAGGAAGTCTTGCACTGGAATGGCCGCTGATCCACCATCGGGCTCCTTCGTGAGAGTCTCGCAGAGTAGTATCATAGTATGTGTAAGAGACTATAAAAAACATGACAATGTCAAGATGAGTAAAAACTAAAAAGTTTCGAGGCAATAATTGGTGACCCTACTAAAACTAGTAAGAGCATGTTAAAAGCTCTCACTGTTATATGGATAGCTAATTGGCGAGCTTTGCGACGTCCACGATAGTTTTCGATTAGATGTTGAAGCTGACCGTGAGTGATCAGCCATCGTGGTGAAAGGATTAGTCGCAATGTTCAGGTTGCTCCGGACAGTATGTTCGTCCGATATAATCCCCGCGGGCAGGCTGGTTGGTTGGGGGCAAAGGGATACTTTTCATGTACCCATGACCGCATGTAACAAATGTTTACGAGCGTTGCCGTTCAACGCAGGTATATTTTAAGCAACCAGTATCTGGTATTATTCATTGATAGCATACAAGCTTCACGTGAGTTTGATAAACTTTCAAGAAAGTCTTCAACACCAATTATCTTACACCTTATCCATTGATCTCGCAATATCGTGGTAGATAGGTGACCGTTTTGCTCAGTACCAGCGAGACTGGGAAAGAGAGAGCCAATGACATTCGTCGGGGAAAAATACAACTGAAATAGAACTATTAACTGACAATTGCTAAATTCGACGGGCCCGTTCGTGCAGTGATTAATGAACCGTACTGTTGCGCCCGGGGGTCGTGGGTTTGATTGTGTAAATTATGTATCTAAAAAATTGACTACCTCGTTGGTTATGTTGGTTGCAAGTGCGACTGCCGAACGGGAGGTCCTGGGTTAGATTCTCTAAATATACTACTAAATTCTCTAATTTAGACTTTCTAATAGCGGCTCGGAGTCTGGATATGTGCCCGGTGTATGGCAATAGGCTCACCACCTATTCCATAGGGGGAGGTAAATGTAACTGGTGGAACGTGGGAGTATTCTACATTCCTCTGCCTACCTCTTCGGGGATGTCAGACGCACTTGTAACTTACTTCGAGGTCAGATGACCGTGTTGGATGTCTCAAGACTGTCATAGAAGCTAAATAGACGTACCTTCGTCAACAATCCACCAGCAACAGCGATGAAGTACAAGAATGGCACCCTCTCCTCCCTCATATACACTTGACAGAGGCACAGCAGCCGCTTCAGCTCGTGCTGGTCGAGGCAAAAGCCCTGCCACGCCGCGCGCACCGACGGCAGAGGCACTTCGCTCATATGCATTAGCTGAACATAAAAAAATACTATTATACTATCTTCACAGTAGGAACTGTACGGGGTAGGCAGAGAGTACCGAAAGCCATATCTTTACTCTTATAGACCTGACCTGCTTGCGTAATTCATTACTCTCTTGCCACACGTCCGCGCCGGTTTGAAAGACTTTTCAAACGTACATACATGCATTTTTTATGGATTTTCTTAAAATTGTGTAACAAGCTCCAGACGCGGTGTTACCTCTGGTGTCGAAAGCCTCCTTGCTTCACAGGCGTCTGCTTCGGTACCAACCTTTTAAACCTCACCATGGACATTAAATCACCACCAGCTCATTAGCACGAATAATAAGACCTTTAGTTGGCTAAATAATGTCGGTGAACGGTACCAACACGCGCGGAGACACGCCGCGAAAATAATACCAGGTAACATTAGATTACTTCGTAGTGGAACGTAAAATTGGTGCAACCCTAGCAACATAAGTACCTGCTGTGCCAAAACTTTCAAGCATCCTCTGGTGAGCCCGCCCTCAGTGCTGTAGATAGGGTACTCCAGCCTTAGTTTCACTGGCGGAGGACGGTTCTGCGCCAACGACTTGAAGTACTCATAGGACCAGCGTAGCAGATCGTAGGGCTGCGTCTTAATGGCCGCTACAAAAAAAAATTATAGTTTATTATTAATAAAAATACGTTATACCAAAAATAAGAGGAATGTAATTGATGACTGACTGATGTAATATCGAAGATTATTTTTTACAAACTGGCGTATAGATCGCCGATACAAATATTTTGCTACGACTTGGATTTAAACCTACAAGTCATATAATAGGATTGCTCTTTTTTTCGGTTCATTTACATTTTTTATTTTTAGTGGCCTGTATACATACAATCACAAGTAATAGTTCAGATTTGGAATCATCTTTGAACGCCTCGTATTCTGTTATAGCAGAAAACAGTCAATCAGAATCCAAACAAAACCACAAGAATGATACTTCTAAGCTTAAGGACAAACTTCTCAACCAAATCATAGAATAGAATTGGCGAATCTTATAATAGAATTGCTCACCTTTACAATATCTCTTTAATATGTATGGGAACTTGGGGGGTATCACAATCTGCTGGGAGCAGTACATCTGCTCAATTAACTCCGGCATTGTCAGGTATTTTAGCTGCAAGAAGAAACGCTTACACAGTGTTAATTAAGTTAAACAAAGCAAATGAAAATTATTTCCAAGTAAAGCTAAATTTTTGTAAGCATTTCTTTCGGTACCCTTAAAGATGAAACTGGTAACGTCTGATCTCAGCACGCACGGGCTTATAAGAAAACGAATAGTTAACGCGGTAGTTTTCTTCACTTAAAGCCAGACACCTAACGGAAATTGAAAAATGGGAAACAGAAATTAAAACTACAGTATAAATGTTAGTACTTACATATTCTTACCCCAATACCTCTGCTAGTTACTATTTTTATTCAAGACACCAAGTAATGGAACACTCGTGTTTACTAGTAACAGTTGCTATGGCAATCCTTCTGACGTTATTTGCGGGTGCGTTTATAATGTACCTTTGTTTATCTATAGTTTTGTTTCATATATTTGGTTACTGTGATTCATTAGAAGCAGAGGTTAAGAACATTAGCAATTTCACTGATGATAGCAAATACCGGTTGAATTATTCGAGTGATTCCTAAAATCATATGCTCGGATAAAGGAAAAATTATTAATTAACACATATGTGCATAATAGATACATACGGTTCGGACGTGTTGAGAGAATGAATGGTTGATAAAAGAATGACGATATACAATGAGAATGTTGATGGACGCAGGTGCCGAGGGAGGACAGATACTGGCTGATGGAGGAGTCAGATGTCTCCGAAATCGGGGTTCATGTATGAAGAGTGATGATGATGTTGATATGTGATGATGAATGAAGAAGAAACGCGACAGGTCTGTAAAGATAGAGATATTTGGCACTCCGTGTCACTCTGTCTACCACGTAAGGGACCTGTCGTGAAGATATGTATGTATGTATGAACAAAGATACAAATCTCCATGCTAGGTCCGTCGCGGGGTAGGCAGAAAGCTCCGAGTGCCATATATCTCATCCTTACATACCTGCTGCGCAATTATTAAATAATTAATAAATAATGCAATAAAATATCAATAAATTAATAACTTAGGATATTTATGAATAAATCAATATTTTTTTTCTATTAAGTACACATTAGGTATGTAAACTGTGGAAATGTCTATTTAGGATTTTTTTGTAAGTACAGTACACATGACAGTTTTCTTTTATCTGCTCTTAATGGATTTTGATTTGAATTGAAGCAAATCCTATATTTGTTCCTTTATTTATTACTTTGCCTTTCTCCTACATTATTGAAACAACGAACTAAAATGGCAAACTAGTTCGCCAATACATTTTATTATAAAATGTGCACTCACTTCGGTGACCGACTACGCCCAAGTCTAGTTCGACTCGACATCGACACTCGTCCGTCCTGTCATTCTTAAGCACTTGTCATTTTAGTACACGTAACGCCATCTAGCGCCACTTCGCTCAACTACGTGCAGGAAATCGATCACGTGGTACAATGAGACCAAAAACACAAACCTGTTTGTTGCCGTGACGTATCGATGTTTTTATGTCGTGCGCGTTATAGACGGAGAATTCGTGTTATCTTCATGTTTGACTACAAAAAATACTTCCATCGTTCCATCTGTTATTCGTACAGTATTGGACATTTATTTATACGGATGAAGTGTTGAAGTAATTGTTTTGTTTGTGTAAAAGTGACGATCTGTCATTCGAGAACTAGGTATTTGAATGGGTGAATGAAACAGGCGATGGAATCACATTATCGCGTTGAATACAAAATATAACACGGAAAATGTGCGCGCAGTGACACTATTTGATTGGTGACAGTAAATTTTATAATGTTTATGTGTACTCAATGCGTTTGTGGACATTTAAAGTGTTAGAGAAATGGGTGACAGGCTGAAACATCCATTTAAAGTGAAAAAAACTTGGTTTTGTGTACTTGAAACAAATATTGAAAAATGGATCTTATGATTTCGATTTCGGACTTGTCCCCGCTGAGTAAGTTACTTTCTATATAATGTTAACGAATTAAATGAACAATAATTATGATTGAACTTCTTTGTTTACTATGTATGTTACTTTGTACTATCCTAGATATCATTACTTAATTATAAAAATATATTTTTGTCTTCAACATGTATTTTGGAACAATAACTTTATATTATTTACTTTATAAGTTATCTCTTGCATCTCAAAAATAATACATAGAAAAAACAATAGATATTAACAAAATTCTATATTTTCAACAAACTTTACATTCACTTAAGTTTTAAATTTAACTTTTTTATTTATTTCAGCTATTTTTACTTACTTTAAAAATATAGATATTTTTACTGAGGTATGCTCTGAAATACGTTAACATATGTACTGGCCGTTAACTGGCCCGTTGGTGCAGTGGTTAGTGAACCTGACTGTTGCGCCGGGGGTCGTGGGTGCGATTCCCACCCAGAATAAATATTTATGTGATGAGCACAGGTATTTGTTCTGTGTCTGGGTGTAAAAAAATATCTATTTAAGTATATATTTATATGTATATATGTAATTTATCAGCCGTCTGGTTACCATACCACAAGCTCTATTCATGCTTACTTTGGAATCAGATGGCCGTGTGTGGAGATGTCCCAAGAGATTATTATTATACATATTTAAATCTAGCTGTAAAGTTCTTAGAAGAACTAGATAAATAAATATGTATATTTGTATCCGATCATTTTTTCAGCCGTGAACTTAAATTTGTTTGTTGACTTCCGCGTAATTTTTTATTCATCATTTAAATTACCTACTATTTAAAGTTGACAGCCTTTTTTTCGTTAAATTTAAATAGTTCGATAATAGAATTCTTAAAAAAGTTATTTGTGAACACAAAGAAGCGATACGATAAAGTATGTAAATAATATATATTTCAGGAGGTAGAAATAGAGTGGAGGGCGTAGTTAAACCGTTGTTCTCCATGGGTAGTTGGTGTATAAACGATGAATTGTGTGTAGTGAAACAGAAAGTTGGCCGTGAGCAGAGTAAAAACTATCGAACTATTTTTTTATCAGCGACAACTGTTTAGCTTAACGTTCAGCGGATTGATTCGTCTTCAAGATGCGCTGCTGTCAATTGCACGAATCATATTACTGTCAGTCCAGACTCCGAGCCATTTTTAAACAGTAAAGATCCTAGTAGCGGCTCGAAATCCGGAGTTGTGCCCGACGTAAGTAACTGGTGTATCGTGGGAGAGTAGTACACTCATCTGCCTACCTCTTCGGGAATTACAGGCGTAGTGTTATATATTACTACAATTAGGTACGTATTGTTTAAGTAATGAAATTTTCTCCATGAAGCAAATTCGAGAACAAAAGTACGACCACTTATAATAAACATGTTTTGAGTGGTCAAGATTGCAGGATTTAATTTCAAACTTTCGTATATACCTACACACCAGCTACCTCTTATATTATAACCAAAATTGTGTCTGTTTTTTTACATAAATATGTAAAATTTATTTTCAGTATTTATCTTCTGGTCGATGATTATCTAAAGCATAAGATTGGCAAATTATTATAAAGTGATAAAAACTTTCTGGTTATCTTGAGCATAATTACATGTGTTTTAAAGTTTAACCCAAATATGATACCTATAACATTTAATGCTTGTATGACTATTTACTAAAAATTCATAAATATATCTGACATATAAAGACACGCTTAGTTACAATACCTATATTTGTTGGAAATCAAATTTTTCTAAAGATAAATTGGTTTGTAAAGATAAATTTTCTAAAAATAAATTGGATTATTAGCATACTAATAAAAAGTATTGTAACATTTCTAAAAAGTACTTTTCGTGAGGTGAAGGACGAGAAGTAGGTTCCAACATCTAAACTAGTTGTTTCAATGTGACGATACTGAAATAATTACCCAAAGGTAAAGTTTTATTAAACTACGGTTAACATGTTTGTTTTTTCAATTCAGATATTTAATTCTTAACGATAAATTAAATTCCTAACGACAAATTAAAATAAGGTGATAATAAAAAACTTGAAAATATTTTTCTTTAACGAGTGAATATTTGGTTATTGTGAAGTGATTAAGAATGAAAATAATTTACAAGTAACGTTCGAAAAATTTCGTTAATATTTTTCGTCTATGAAGGACTAAGAAATTAGGATACTGTACATATTTAAATTATAATAAACTATAAAAGTAACATACCTTGAAGAAGCGCATAAACGATAAAACTTGATATAAAAATCCTCATGTCTCTTACACTTTCACTTCTAAATCAATTTCGAGTTTAATTTGTATTTAAACAAATATAAGTAGCAAATATGAGATGAATTAACTCTGGAGTTCGTTCAGTTCATTAATGTCGCGTTCATAACAACGCGATCATATTGTGAGCGAGTGCAACGACGCCCGTCGCCGCTGGGAGACAATACAACTGTGCAGCATGAACGATTTCCCTCACTTATAACTCCCCTACCAATTGAAAGCACGACAGCTGCTTTTCGTTCTAAGTTTTCCGAACTGAGAAACAACACCGCCCATACACAACTGGCTATATTATTAGACTTAGATTTAACATGTACATATTTTATTCATGTAATTTTATGCAGATTACTGAATTATGACAGTTATTGTATATGAAGTCATTATTATTCCTGTGAACGAGTTTTCATTTTGTACGCTTACTTCCATTTCTGATATTATAAGTTCCTAAAGAGTTTTGAATTCTTTTATGTAATCAATAAACTATGTTCATAAATCACTATTGTTTTTGGTAATGACCTCAATATAGAGTGCATTCAGAAAAGAGTTGGAAATTAGCATGGATTTCTTTTACATTTACATTAGACAAAGAAGTTTTTGAATAATTGTAAGATTTGTAGTTGCCTATTCAAAGACTGAAATAACAATGAACGTTTTGCAGTCGAGCCAATTGGCAAGGAGAATTCATGTCTTTATTTAGCTGTTTCAAAGAAATTAATGAACATGGAAGTAGATATTATATAAAAGATATCCAGAGGAATATAACGGGTATAATCTACACTTATAATAAATTTGTAAATGATCGGTATCTGTACACGGAAGATATATCTTAACGCAATAGAACCCAAAATAATTATTTTTAGAATTTTTATTTATGCAAATTAATTGCGGGAACGGTTTAACCGATTCGAGTACGGTTTTCAATGATGTTTTGTAACAAGCTTCAATAAACAAGTGATTCCTTAGTACCTTAAACCCGTTGACGCTTGTTAAATTTCAGTTGGTTCACAAAAGAAAAACGTATAACTCAATTTACAGAATTCAGTCAAACATTCATTCTAATAAAAAATACTGTTCAATTAATTAGATTGACGAAACTTTGGTTACAGGCTTTAGATCTTTGATGATTGAATGTTTATTGAATTTAACACACTCTGTTATTGTTGCTGCACGTATGTTATTTGTAGTTTTAATTAGGTACACCACTAATTTGTGAACAATGACGGTGATGGACAGCAACTTCAGCTACTATTTTGTCAGTAGAATCCAGAATCCGTAGAATTTGAAAATCAGTTATATCAATTATAAATTCAAATACGCGTATTCATGTAATAATAATAATAATTATTAAAATCATACCAAAATCACAATCATGGAATGATTTTCAAAATAAAAAAAATCTCTTACTTTCACTATTTATTTCAATGAATGTCAATAAATCCATTTATTATATCACTTGTTATCATTAAAATACAGTGCAATAGGTTGATGATGGTGAATGAGACAAAAATAGCGAGAGGAGGAGCAATAAAAGATTTCTTTGGACTTCACACATTTATTGTATTTTTGTCTAATAAAAATACTATATCATATAATTATCATAAAGGATATATCTACAGCAATTGACAGTCTTGCTGGTTGTACACACCCAGAGCTAATATTTCCATTATGTTTTCAGTGCATTTCAATGGACTCGATGCTAATCCAACTATTAAACCTAATTTACAGCCCTACTTGTTTCCATATATATAAAAGAATTCGCTGAAATAAACACCATTCAATGGATACAACTCACATATTGCACTATTAGGAAACTTTCTATTAACTCGCATTTACGGTTCCGACGAATTTCTGGTGCGGCAGTAATTAAGTACTAAATCGATTTAGGCACAACATTTTTTTAAACAATGATAGTTTCCTAACATTAAATACAACTAACGTCAAAGATATCATTAAACTCTACAATTCATCGTTTCGTATTTATAAACCCATACACGTACATGTACAAACGTTCGATGGTATGGTACATTTGAAAAACTAAACCATAGTGATACATAAAATCGGACACGTAGGGGTCAATTCGGCCCCACAGTATTAACCTCTATAGTCGGCACTCACAGGATGTCAGACAAATCACATTACAGTAAACCCTCTTGTCTTACCATAGATTCGTGGGCGCAACGGAGTTGCAATATTTTGTTATTGTACTGGTTATCATAAAACTTTAAGACATGAATGTGGATCAAAATTTAATCAGACAACAAAAACTTATATTTGTAGACATTACATCAAACAGCGCCTGGCCGGGCCGCGGACAGCGCACGCGATGAGAAACGACAACGAGGGCACTAAATACTCTACTTATTTATATGTACATAAAACAACTAAAGGCTTAAAGTATTTAACTCGTTTGTAAGCTTCACCTTTAATAGAAAATTAAACAAGATATATTCGTACCTATTGCAGAAACCATTATATAATTTGAACATTTGGAAATGTCGGTAATGATGTCACCCTCATACCTTGTAATCATGGACGCGAAACGGAACCAAGACAGGTCGCATTATGTAAACATTTGTGTAGTTGTGTATATTATAAGAAGCGCGAGTGTGATGTCACCGCGAATCTGATCGTTCCAAACTTTTGAAGCCATGGATCAGACCCATACACGTGCAGTTCTCTATTACTGTGTTTACTTAATTGCAGCCATAATGATCGAGTTAAATAATCTTGTGTATATAAATACATTGAGTAGTCAAACTCGAGACAAAGCGAAAGTGAAAATGTCGCATGTCAAGAATCTCGTAGACACAGACACGCCAGAGTTTATAAAAGGAATGCACGCTGCACGCTTTTGATAGAGTAAGATCCCAGAGCCGTAAGACACAACTAATTTTCTAAAGCATATAACTTTCGGTTTCAGTCTCAGGTCATTGCAATTTGTCTGGCTGATTAAATATAACA
>DWFO01003656.1:0-12070 GCA_018246595.1 Mimoniades nurscia nurscia | reverse complement strand
GTAATAATCTTACGTAGGTTACATAGGATTTATTCTGTAGCCAAGATTATGAATGTAGGTAAAAATTCAAGCAAAACTCATAAGCAACAGGCAATTTTAAGGTTGTTATTTATTTATCTCAATTGTTAATTTCTCTTGTGTAACAAAGGTTACATGCTTATTGCAATCGATATCGTTTCTGATAAACAACCTAGTGGAAAAGTACCTTTATTAGAACATTGACTAGAACGTGTATTAACTGTTGTGGTGCACGCACCAATCCCGTTTTCCGTGGCCGTCGAGTAGCGTCTCCGATATTATTCGTTGTAACTAATTAAAATGTTAATAACCGGTTTATTAAAAGCCATCGTCCGTAATGGCCGCAGTGGACAGTTGTCACGGCGGCGGGGGACGGGGTCAGTAATTTGGCAGCGCGACGTCAACGCCATTGTGGCTCCAATTTCGTGGCGACAACACGTTACTGGAATTATTTTTATTGCGCACACAAGATGCGAAACACATAGTCGTTCTCGTTGCGGTTGTAAAATATTAACGATTCGAGGTATGAAGTCAGTTCTATTATAAAAGATAAATTTCGTATTGTTTGTAGTTGGTAGGTATTTTTGTATATGTTGTTATTAAAGTTAACAGCACGCTTGTAATCCCCGAAGAGGTGGGCAGAAGAATGGAGTGCATTCCTACGTTTAACCGGTTACATTTACATCCCGTAGTGGAATAGGTGAGTGTATTACCATACACCAGGCATGAATCAAGACTCCAAGCCACTACTAAAATTTTTTTCCGGAAAAATCCAAGTTAGAAAAATTCAATTGTGCCCAACCATAGATTTGATCCTAGGGCCTCTTGATCAGCAGTTGCACTTGCACCCAACGAGGCAGGCAACAGTATAGTTTCATTAACTATCTTAAGTAAGTCAATTATATTCAAAATTCCCCCTCCTACTGTACTATGTAGAACATAGTATGTACCTACGATACATTTTATGTAGCATTTTATAGAATTAAAGATTTTGTCACTCTCTGTTTATACAATAATAATTATTACCTCATCACGCAAGGTCACTCGCAGAGTAGACAGAAAGCACAGTAAGCCAAATTCCCCTATCCCCATATCTACTCCTATACCCCAACGGGCCCGATTAGCTTCATACACATTCAAACTTCATACACTCGCGCCAATTACTTCTACCCCCTCATCATATAAAGAAAAGTTAAAATTTAACTTCACTACTTAAATACAAACTTAGCTCAATGACCAACAGCAATAATTGTTACTGAAACAACGAGATTTGTCGAAAGCTCGCAACCCGCATTTTGTGACTGCTCTCACTTGTGTCTGTCCCTAACAATATAATTTGAGCGTTCCCGCAGTTTGCGCTCCACCATCGAAACTTTGAGCGCCACTGTCCAGTAATTAATCAACTAGTCTGCTTGCAATTGAGAGGTATCACCGAACAGTGGAAAGGTGGTGCTAATTGACAAACTTCCCGCTGTATACTTTCAGTGGGAGCCACAAAATGTCTGCCGATGCAAAGTACTTTCTAGAACATTTATAACGCAAATGTATTTTTCTATGTTTCACTGTTAATTGTCTCGTTACCCAAGTGGTTGCAAGCTTGACTGCTGAGGTCCTGGGGTCGATTCCCGTATCAGGTAGTGTTATTAGGTTTTTCCAAGGGAATATTCCCCGTAGTACCTCGGACTCTGGATTTATGCTCGATGTATGGCAACAGGCGTAAACTATAATAGCATCAGCCTACCCCCTCGGGGAAATACAAACGCAAGGTTACGTTTTGTATTTACGTTAAACGAATCCAAATATGGTTGTAGTGTGAAAAACATTTGTTCACATCAATATCAATCAATAGATTCGATGTTTTAGTTCACAACGTAAAATGTATTATCCCGCTAAATGACAAGGAAAGCAGTTACACCCTACACAAGTGAGTACGTACATCGTCCGCACCTCTACTTTGTAGATTAAACAGAGTGGATGTGAAAATAGTGAAATCAATTTCGCAACGCGAACGAGAGTGGAGAACGTATTCGAGACCGCGCCACTAACCATTGCGGGAACGAATGGCGCATGGTTACTACGTCCATCTGCATACGAGTTGTTTACCGTCCCGGGGCCGGTCTCAAGATAATTTATTTGAGAGGTGTCGCGGCGCAATCCACTCTGTTGCGATCTCGATACAACCATCCGCACCTAGCACCTTGGATTAAATCACGACGCGCGTTACCGCCTGTTCCATTGCGTTAACTGGACGTGACGTCATTGCATAAGCGTCGTCGCGTCGTCGTTAATTATCTATGTTGTAATGTTACACTAATTATCAACCTTTGCTTGTTTCCTTTGCAAATACTTTCCGGCTCATTGCAAGTGCGAAGTCCTAAGCTAAATCTTAGCATAGTATCAAATAACATGGTAACTGTATAATTTATCTCCATTAAACTGTATTTCTGTTCGTTTCATAGTTTTTTTCATAGGTATTTATAAAATTTGTTGCTACGCAGCTCTGAAATGATGACAACTTAGTGAATGTTAACGAACAAAGTTAAATCCAATCAAAAAGTCCCAGCGGATTGGTTTTAATAAAATTTCAGAACAACAAATTGGGATGGAACAAGGATAAGACCGCGTGAATCAAATGTCTACGTAAATACCTATGATTTTTTTGCGAAAAAATGAGAAGTGTTATTAAAACAGATAGTATGTATAATATATGCTAGTTATTCAAGCCCATATTCTTATTATTTGCGATATGTAGCAAGGCGAAATCGAAATTTACTTAATTACATTGGAAAGGTACCAATCTGAATAAAGACGGCTCGCTGAGTACGGCCGGCCTGGATTCAACAGACGTTCCCGGTCATATCGGGATAATAGGATTTTTTTTCCACATGAATCTCCCTGAATCGTTCATTTCACAGAGCATAAAACATACATTAACTATAGGCATTAATGTTTAGAAAAAAACCAAATTCAGAATTTTACTTTTACGGTACGTACGACAGCCTCATTGGTCGAGCTGTTGAGTGCCCGAATGCCTATCGAAAGATCCGGCGTTCAAAACCCAGGTAGGGCATTATTGGACTTACTCACTTATTGTTAGATTTTATAGTAGTGGATTTGAGCCCGGTGTATGACAACAAGCTGACTACCTATTTAATAATGGCACGGAAACGTAACTGATGAAACATGGGAGTGTACGGCACTCCTCTGCCTATTTCTTCGGGGATTACGAGCGTGATGTTAAGTTATGGAGGTTTCCTCACGATGTTTTCGTACATGTTTTCTTCGACATTGTTACTTACGTACAATCATGTTTAGATATATGTACGCGTATGTTCAGAATGGCAGGTAGTATGTCAACACAGGGCGCAGTCAGAGCGGCGGTGGCGACCCTGGGACATCGCCGGCTGAAATAGAAAGCGCTGGTGATTAATTGCCAATTATACCCACTGGTGATGAGTCCCACGCCCACGTGCCCTTATGTAAACTAGTGTTGTTTTATTTCCCACATATCTACATGAACGTTAGATGTGCGTTTAGAATTATCTTGAATTTCAATATCACGAAATTCAAAGTTTCTAATCAAGGATATAAAATGAAAACAATGTAAAAAAAAATCTGTACATAATGTATATAACGAGAGAGAAAAATAGCTGTATTGTAATTAAAATGTATGTAGGTATATATTTCTGCAAACCGTTTTTTTATTTCTCTTATATAATATTTACCTACTAGTATATATTATTTATATTGTGCTCAATATTATTGCCCGTTTAACAAAATCTATCAAACACATCACCCTTCAAAAGCTCTGTCTACGCTGTGCAGTCTGTAAATAATTGACTGAATCTGTGAACTCGCCCTTATGAGTGTTATAAGTAGTTCACACCACACGGCGTGTAGACCCCAGTGCTGAAATTGTAATTTGCCTTGATATAATCCAATATTTAGCTTGGTGTAATTGAATATTTTTCCAATTTGTCGCGCCTAATGGGGCAAGATTGAGTTGACGGCCCCAAGCGAGGGGCAGGACACTCCGACGTTTCATCTTTTCGCATAATTTTGCCCTTTCAATTAATTTTATTTTCCTTTTATTTATTTACCATTCGAACATACATTTAATTTTATTTAGTTTTATTTTTTTGTATATATAAATTTACAGTAAACATTCATTAATTTTCACAAAAAAAAAGCATTTAATAAAATAAGAAAGTGAAAAATATGTAGGCAATGAATTTTCACGAAGTGTAATAAATTAATAAAGTCAAGTTTTTTTTGTTCAAATTTTATTATGAAATTACGGCACGTTGACCGACCGACCTTATTCATTAAAAGATAAACTTTTTTGATGAAAAACTCAACGAATACTCAGCCTTGTGGAACTAGTGGATATTGTGACATTCAACCATAAAAAAAAAATCCAGGAATTAATAATAAGTTATTATTATTTCTCCATTAATAAATAAAGTAACATCACGCCTAAAATCCCCGAAGAAGTAGGCTGCGGAGTGTGGAACACGGCCACGTTTCACCGGTTACGTTTACGTCTGACTATGGAATATAGGTGGTGAGCCTATTGCCATACACCAGGCACATACCTATCCAGACTCCGAGCCACTACTAGAAAATCTAAATTACAAAAATCTATAGTGTCCGACCCGGGACTCGAACGCAGAACCTGTTGATCGGCAATAATGCTGACAACCAACAAACAAACAAATATACACCCTGAAAGAAAAGTAAAAAGATACGAAAAATGTAAGAATATTTTGATATGTTATGTAAGAATATTTTTGACTGAGCTCACAGCGGAGTCACAATCGGGACCCTGCGCAGACATAGACGTGACATAGACATACGCGGGAGTGTATGCACGTCAGGGCGTGTCGCCATACGCCGGATTACTGCTGAATTCAGTCATGTATACTTCATGCGTGTCACGCGTTCGTACTAGTCAGGATAATACGACCCCATCTCTCAGCGCTCGTTCCACATAAGTGTGTAACACGGGATATAAAGGCGCTATAATCATATCCAATCGATCACTATCAAAATGCGATCGCCTTTTTGCGATCACACCATATGCACGTGGCGGAAATCGAGTGGACATCGCTGAGTTGCCCGTACATTACGTAATGTATATCGTCTGACCACCATTACGTTGACGTAGACTACAGAACGATGTATTATCGTATCATTGTCGTTTGCGATTAGTTTTTCCGTCTCTGAATAATTATCGATGCTATAATAATCTCGATACATCAAAATGGAAATCCCATAACGTTAACACCATCGTCTTCGGGTACTTAAGAAAAGGTGGATGTAGAATACGAATATATTAAATATATGTAGATATAATATAAGACTAGGTTTGTCAAACATATTTGAAAAAAAGAATGAAAAAAAATTCAGAAGAAATAACAATATCAGTAAGTTTTACAACATCAATATTGTAATTTATAAAGTTGCAATCAAAAAATTATTTTGCTACATATTGAGTACAGTTATAATACATACAATAACAAGAACTATGTCAAATAATACGTTTAAATAAAGAATGAATTTCGAACAAAGCATCCTTTACAAAACCAGTATGGAAAGCAACAATATGAAATTTATCTCGCTACATAGCAATATAAGCGATTGTCACGAGCAATTAAACTTTACACTTCCTTCCACGATTACTTGAGTTTCATCACCGGTTTACGATATTCGCGTTATTGCGTTTTGACGTACCGCCGTCGGCCGGGGCGCCGCTCTGCCTCACGTCGGCCCATTCCGCTGGCGCTCAGCGCTCGCATACTAATGTACCCAGCGAGCGATTCCAAGTAATTCCACTCAGTACTCGGCAAATTGAACGCCGACCAGAATCGTGAATATGTTACAATGACGCTCGCAGCGGCGGCCCGCCCAGGAATACCGCGCTGCAACAGAATTCGTCTCGACGTAATCCCAGCGGCTGCATCCAATGCATTTGTAACACATCGATCCGTTGGATGCGGACGGAGTTCACTTGATGCTACTTTTTAATTCGTAAATGATTGTCATGTTATATTTTAGCAGTGATCGTTTCATATTAAATGAATTGTAATTTTTTCTATAATTGACTCATACCTATATTTCATGGTGTGATATAGGTATAACACAGTGAGTGAATCCTGGTAATATACTACATTTCCCGGCTGATCCCTTCTGGAAAATATACGCATGATGTTATGTCGTTTACGTCATTGTTCTACAAATGAAAGGATAAATCGTTAATACTTGTACGTACTACTAGCCTGGCTCGAACCAGGCAAGGTATTACAACATATGATTCAGCCGCCGCAATTTACCGTCGCTCGAGGCTAAACAAACTCCGCTTATCGCGCGGCATAAATTGGCAACACGTCGTAAGGCGGCCCGGACCCGCTTGCCGCGAGGCCTTATCGGCAGACTCTCGTAAACCTCGCCCGCTGTTATTGCCGCTCGGCGACATTTTTCGTGACTTTTTTCATATCGCGAACACCGCCCGATTGTGGCGCGAACGGACGCCGGTATCGGCGCACTCGATGCGCGCAAACGATTTGGCCAGCGCCGATAAATACATCTATTTGGCAATGTACCCCCGCCCGGGCGCGGTATCAACTGGAAAAGCGCGCCGCCTTGAGCACTGGCGTAATTAGAGGCCAATCGTAAAACGAAAGGGTTGCCGGAACGTTCCATCTGATAATGAGCGGGACTGGCGCGGCTCCAGCCGCCGCTCATATTAGCGGCTCTCTCTCCGCTATCGTTACGACTTTTACACTTTTACGAGTTGTTTAGTTCACAGAGCCGGCTGTGTTCGGGCGCGCGCACTGCCAAATGCTAGTTCGTGGCTCACCGCGCGCGGCCCGCTCCCTAAATATCCCGCTACGCTAATGAGATGCACGTTTCAGCCTCGTTTGGCACTGCGCACCTCCCACCGCCAAGCCGCCCTTGTTGTATTTAGCTAAATACGCCTTCGTGTCAATGACTACACCTGTCCGAAAAAAATCTTTTAGTTTTCTTTTTAAGATTTAAGTATTTTGCAAAATATTAAGCACATATTTTGATCAGTAGGTATTTCGAGGAAAGTTCACATGCAAACTTCAATCATAGTACAGTTAAAATATGCATTTTAACTCAGTTTGTATGAAACTGCTATCATTGTACAAAGCGACATTTAACCGTTATATTCCCTAATTTTCGATGATACTATTTATAGCATTTACATTTACAAACGCCCACGCAAACATAACAATCGAATACCGAAGCGGATTGTTCGTGTACCAAATACAGTATAAAACATAAAATATGTTTTACTTGTGCAAAAACCACATTTCTCATTTGTCTCATTGTCGTAACGACGAAACATCCATTTCAAATACGAACCCATCGGCCGACAGCTTCCGCTAACACAAACTGTTATTATCCGAAAACAATAAGAGAAGGCAGCGATCATATCAATTCTGTTCAGTGGCCGTTAATTAACATTCTATTTCCTCTCTTTACAGGTAAGATGGTCAATACGAAACCCGCGGGCCTCGAAGGCAAAAAAGTATATGGTGCCGCTTTCAATTCGACACACAGAAGAAAAAAATATGATCTGCACTTTTGTAAACGCAAATGAGGTTGGCTTTGAAACGTGGGACTTAATATAAATACGCTGCTCAACAGCTTCCCCCCCCCCTTCCCCGCACGGTAACTGAAAGACATTCGAACGAATGTAAAAATAATCAGATGTCGTCAAACAATACCATATTGAAATGTGTGAAGTGCATTCATTTCAGTTCAAGCAACTTTAATGCTTGACATACAAAAATTGTGATATGACACTTTTCAAATTGAGAAATACCATTATAATATTCGAAATTTTGATAACAATGAGGCATAATTTTGCTTTATAGCAAAATTTTTCATTTACAATTCTATAACCTGCTTTATGCACAAAACTGAAAGGAAAATTTATTTCAAATTAAAGTACTTTATCTAATCATGTACTTATATGACTATGACATGAACAATTGCAATTGAAATATTTGAAACACTAAACTATTTCAAATGTCATTTACCTACTAATCAACAAAAACTATGGCATAACTTATCATTGCCTTGTTATTTAAAAACTTTTCCAATTACAATTTTCGAAATCAAAATATTCACTCATCCCCGTAACAGTTGTAACAACAACTACAGTAACCAGTATCTAACTGTTAAAATGAGTAGACAAATGAACAAACCCGAAGCAACATACAAGAAAATACTCCCTCTATAGTAGAAGCTGACATACGATAACTAACGAATAATAACATCACACCTGTATTTCACCAAAGGGGTGAGCAGAAGAGTGTGATACTCGTTATACGTCCAACCATGGAATAGGAGATGAGATTATTTTAATAAAAAAAGACATCTGTTCCTGAAACATTTCGTATGAAATGCACGTGCCATAAGATGTTATAACCTGGCATTATGCAGTTATACAGCGGATAGAGTTAGGTAAGCGAGCAAGCTAAAAAACAACAATATCGTGATTGTAACTCGTTGTATAAGCGAGGAGCATTGAGGGGACTACGACCTTCGAAGCAGCGACCCCAGTGTTGACGAACTCGGGGCACTCTGAGCATTAACCTCTTTCATTGATATTTCACAGCAAGCAGTTCCTTGCTTTTGTATGTAATAAGTACAATGTAGTAGTTTGTATCGTGTTACTTTGCGTCCGTACGCACTGTACTTACCGTTACATCTTAAATGGCATATTTAAAATGTCTTACCGAATATAATGATGTTTGATTGAAGATGGGGATTGAGATTTAATGGTACGGTATAGTAAGTTCGTGCGTATAACAATTATCATCCACAAACCAATAAAAACCCAGATTTAAAATCCCTAGATATGTTTTTACTTTACATATCCAACGAATACTTCAATATTGCTAACCCAAATACATTTTCCATCACAATATTTCCAATTAACTTATCTACGCGTATTGTGATATGGTCCAGTGTAATATAATTTAGGCCAGTGTTTAGGGTAAACCCAGTGTGATATTAGTAGAACAAAGAGCGCTAACGCGGGCAAGAACCTTGTAGTTGCAGTGCACCGCCGTACAGGGCATGCACCCTAGCGCCACCGCTTTATGCGCTCGACTTGAGAAAACACTTTTTACGTAACGCTGCACCGCCCCCGCTTCACAGTTCAAACACACCGAACAATTGACAAAACACGATTACCGACGACAGAAATAAACATACCGACACCAAATCATAGTTTGTATTTGAATAAACAAAAGTTTTACAGTGTACATTGGTCACGCTAGACATGAAAATCAGATGCGAATTGAAAAATAAATTCCCCTTAATAAGAAATATTTCTTCTCGTACCATAGGAAAGGTTATTGCGTTCACATTTTATTTTACAACTGAAATAACACTATGTTAACATTATACATGCATACCTACAAATTTATATCTTCAATAAACAAATAATTAAAATTAATAATAACATCTTGGAACATCTCCACACACGTCCATCTCATCCCAAAGCAAGCGTCAAGGAGCTTGTGTTATGGTAACCAGATGGCTGATAAACTGTATATAAATATATACAGTTTTAGATATTTCATTTACATCCAGACAACAAATACTTGAGCTCATCACTCAAATATTTATTCAGGATCGTAATCGAACCCACGGCCCTCGACGAAACAGTCTCATTCACTAATCACTGCACCAAGGATCCAGTCAAATTGCAAATGCAGCGAACTCATAAGTAAACCAGTCGGTGTAGTAAAATTTAAATTCTATCCAGCTTTGTAAATTTATAACCGCTATCAATTGTATCACAGTACGATCCCATAATTCAGTAGTTATTACAAATAAATGTAGTCATTCGTTACTTTGTAAATTTTAATGTCCGTGAATAGAAAATGGATAGACGGGAGATCTGAAATACATTTTTGCAAATGTAATGTAATAAATAACAAGCGGAGAATAAAGCAGTTCATTTCGTTGAACGAACGAATGTATAATGGTATCTTGAATAAAATCAGTAGCTTCAACTAAATTATAATTTTTTTAAAGCGTATATGTAGGTATACGTATTCAGAACGGTGACACATGTGGGCAAACATTCAGCTTTATGGGGCTGTTTAAATTATTTCTTCGATAATTAATTATATGCCATAATTACAAATATTATACTGCACTTTTATCGCTGTATGGTCCGCTTGACAACCGTCGCTATGCCGAAATGTTATAAATAAAAAAATAAATCAAAATTTAAAACTTCATTGTACTCGTAGATCAGCGTAACAATAGAGTTATGTTGCTTAAATTAATAATTTTTTGACCAAACGAATATAGGTATGTTTAATAGTAAATTAATCCAATTATATGGATTAATACGCTATTAATTTTAGTAGTTATTTGTTTCCAACGGCTACTAAATACAACAGACGCGTAATTATGAAAGTGTTTCCAATAATTTGCTAGTGATTTAACTTCGATGCGTGACCCGTTTCAGTTTCAGATATGATCTGTTCAAATCTCAGTGGTTATTTTACAGAAACTTAGCGGGATGTTTGCCCGGACGTGCGGACCCGTTGGCCCCTAAAACAACCCCAAACATATGTCGAAATATCAATAGGTAACCGAGATAGTTGCACAAGTCTTTGGTGTTGTCCGAATCTTAAGTATAGGTACTCGTATTTTGAGTAGGTAACACCTAAACTTTTAAGAACAAGTGCTTGTGTGTTTTTCGTAATAAATTTCCTACCTTTATTCAAAGTTATCAGGATATTTACCATAGTTTAAGTATGATATAGTGAAATACGGTATAATAAAATACTAATTTATCACAAGTTTTTTTTATTAACATTTTTTATAGTTTTAGAACACCGTTACTTTATATTTTAAATTCATTTTTCTATCTTTCTTTTCTATGCATTCGGTATTCACATTATTCTATTCGTTAGTAATATTAAAAAAATAAAACTTATATGAAACGCTTTTAAAGTAAATGTCTGGTTCACGTTAAACCCAGAACAGAAATCGCAGTTTGCTCATGTCGAATCTAAGTTAACATAAAGGTCGAAAGTCTCCGAAGTTTGAAATGAAATATTGATACTTTGAGTATTTCTATATACACTACTATGTGCCTCATCTTTTGAAGGCGATGTAATAAAATTCAGCTTAAACGTACCATCCAGTTCCTCTCTTGGGATAAGATTTTTGGCAACTTTGTGTGAACTTTTACTTAATATCCTCAATTCAAAATGAATCCTGCGGGGATTAAATATTTTGAGCATCAGTGCTTTGATGTTTCTACACTTTAACATCTCCATTTTTCCTTAAATACCAAATGTATTCCTTAAAAACCAATGTTTGCAATTTTGAGGTACAAAACAGAATTTTGTATGTGTTATTAATTTTTTTTATGGAAAGTGTATTCGATTTGCACCTTTTTCAAATTTCGTTTCTATTGTAGTGTATACGAAGTATTTTCACATTCAATATAATAAGTTTATTGAAATGCTATTAAGTAGATACACACTATGGGCAGCGAGTGTCTCTTATTAAGTGTGTCAGCAAGGTACAGTTGCAGCGGTAACTGCGTTGGACGTCTGAAAACAATCTCAACAGCTTTAATCACTTATTTACGTCAGGGTCCCACCTCGCCAGAGTATTTCTAATGAACGTCGAGAATCCTCGGGAATCCTAATGAACCGTGGGAATTTCGATTGCAATGGAGCGTAAGTTCGCAAGTGCCGCGGACGTCTCGCTGGTTGTACTTACTCTCTTAAATTGAGTCGGACATTGTTGAGAGCGGAAGAACTTGGTGAATAAGATTCACAGTTGCGTTTTTGTCGTGTGACTTAAAGGAATGGACATTGAAAAGTACCTTTGCCATTAATGCAGTCGCTCACCCCGTAATTATGAGTACAAAATATAATATATATAATACGCAAAATATAAAACGTAAACGTAACTTCACGCCTGTAATCCCCGAAGAGGTAGGCAGAGGAATGCAGAACACTCCCACGTTTCACCGGTT
>DWFO01003655.1:0-12070 GCA_018246595.1 Mimoniades nurscia nurscia | reverse complement strand
ACCTTAAATACACTATATTTTACAGAAATCAAAAACCACAAAAATGGCAGACAATGGAGATGTCCCAAGATATTATTATTATTATTATTATTATTACTTATATATGAACTAGCATCATAATTTTATTTAATACATATATGGTTCCTAATACATGGTGGTGTAAGACCTTAAATACACTATATTTTACAGAAATCAAAAACCACAAAAATGGCAGACAATGGAGATGATGATATGCCTGCGTTTGAGCAGAGCCAAATAACACAGGCAAAACGCATCATGAAACCCTTTGTGTTGCGGAGGTTAAAGCGAGATGTCTTACAGGACTTACCAAAGAAAACCAATCATACCGAACTTTGTTCAATGTCAGACAGACAGAAGAAGCTGTATAAGCATCTCATTGCTGGATTTGCAGCCAAGGACGGAACGGTAAGATATATTATAGGTATTGTAAAAATTACTATACTATTTATATGAAGTGTGTTTTATACACTGCATAATGTGTACAAATTGTGATTTTTTATTATTAGTTAGATTTAGTTTAGTGTGAAGGCATTCATGCCCTTTAAAAAGTATGTTTTGATTAAAGCTATGTCATTAGAAGAAAATGACATATCATCAGTAACTATTTTTATGTTTCACTAATTGACATCAGGGAGCTTTTAGAATGAAAACTTAGTATCAATGTATAATACATCAGTCTAATATATCATTTACAGAAATAAGTTACTCTAACAATTTACCTTTGTACCAATTTTCTCTAAAATAAAATGGATAATAAACATACAATAAATGATGCTTAGCATTTGAAATTATATAAATACAGTAATCCTATAATTATTTAATCAATGCTTTCAGATCCATGCAACAACAGAACAGAGTGGAATTTCCATGATGATGGATATGCGAAAGCTAGCCAACCATCCACTGTTGCTAAGGAATTACTATGATGAATCTTTGCTCCAGAAGATAGCCCCCCGGCTGGCCCGCGATTCGGGATACAAAGAAAAGAATGAGCAATATGTGTTTGAGGATTTGTCCTGCCTGTCAGACTTCCAAATACATCAGCTCACTCAGCAGCATAATGTAAGTACTCTTTTGCTGCAAGCATAGAACAAATTCTTTTGGGCCCTTTATAATTGAGTGCAGCCTGAACTCATTCATTAAAAAATCCTGTAAGAATTGATTGATGACATGAAATCAACTGATCATCATCATATGATTATCGTTATTATTCAACTTATTCACATGGGTCTTCTCTTAGATTGGGAAGGATTAAGAATCAGCAATGTAAATGTTGAAGGACACGACTTACAGTCTGTACAGAGTGTAAGTTAATATAAAACCTAACAGCAAATATTAGAGGAAACTTTTTGTGTATGCAGTCTTCCTCACTGTTTTTTATATTGTGTGCTGTTGTGATGTTTCTAAACTATTTTATGGAAGTTGTTGACACATTGTAGTTAATTTGCACAGTAGCATTGATAAGGTTTTAAATTTTGTATTGTTTTTTTTACCAACAGTGTATTAGCCAATTCAAAGTACCAAACCAACTGATAGAGGATTCTGGCAAATTTCTTAAGCTTGATGAAATGCTCCCCAAGCTGAAAGCGGAGGGTCACCGCGTACTGCTTTTCAGTCAATTCACCATGATGTTGGACATCCTTGAGCCCTATCTTGAGCTTAGGAGGTACCGGTATTTGAGGCTTGATGGCAGCACTGCAGTCAATGAGCGGTAAGTTTTGATAATTGTAGCTTTTAAAGCCATCCCAAGTTTCTTATTAAATACATCATTAGTGACAATATTCAACAAACATTTTTCAGACATGTTTACACTGAATATTTGGTGCCCATTTAAAGGTTTGTGATCACTTCTTAATCTGTATCATAATCATGATTGTATTATAGGAGATTGTATATTATGTATCTGGAAAGGATTAATCGTAGTGTTTTCTAGAATTGATTAGTCATGGTGTTGTATAGCTGAGAGGATAATATTTTCGGCATTAAGATCTAGTCTTAAGTAATTTTGAATGTATACTGTCACAGTGAAAGGAAGAGTTGGCGAGCTAGATAAAACTCTTCGGAAGTTTTAAGAGTTTTGAACAGTACAATATATCAATGGTTATCTGATGTACAGCGTGGAGAACGTGTATTCATGGCGTGTATAGCTTTAAAGGAATTTAATCATGAAATAATGATGGAATGTTTGTTACATTGCAGGCAAGAGTTAATAGACCAGTACAACAGCGAGGACATCTTCGTGTTCCTGCTGTCGACGCGCGCGGGCGGGCTCGGTATCAACCTCACGGCCGCCGACACCGTCATCATACACGACATCGACTTCAACCCCTACAACGACAAGCAGGCCGAGGACAGGTGACTAACGCGTCGACTTACCTTTTTGTTGTTTCATATAACATTATCATTTATTCGGCGTTTCCTGATTTTTCGAAAGCTTTAGCCAAATTTAGGTAGTAAAATGGTTGTAGTAACATCATGCGTGTAATCCCCGAAGAATTAGGCAGGGGCGTGTAGTACACTCCCATGCACGCTAGTTACGTTTAAGTGGCACAGGATGAAGCCTATTGTCATACATCGAAACATTCTAAGGTAAAACATCCCATAGTACCAGATCCGGGGTTTTAACCCAGGTCTTCTTGATCATCAGTGGCCCTAGCTACCACTTGACCAACGAGTAGAATGATTGTAATATTGTTATAAAAATATACATAACTAAGTAAACTATATTTTTTTTTCTCCAGATGTCACCGAATGGGACAAACCCGACCAGTGACAATATATAGGTTACTGAGTGCGGGGACTATTGAGGAAGGTATTTACCAAGTGGCGCAAGAGAAACTCAACTTAGAAAAACATGTCACCGGAGCTGATGGTAAATTTTCGAAAAACAAATTCTGTTATTATGTTTTTGTTTTTGTTGTGTTTGATAATATAATTTAACATCATTTGCAAGGAGTAGATGTAAAACATTCTAGAAGGTTCACCATTACACAAAGAAGAAAGTATCACTAGTACAAAGAACTGTGTTGCTTATTAATATTGATAGGCAAATGAGTATGTTCCATTAGCCATGACCATGTGGAGCCATAACCATCTGAAATGTAAAAAAATATAAAATGAAAGTTGTAGAAACACAGCAAATTTCCAAATGTGTATATTAAGCAAGTTTGGTGAAGGAAGTGAAGAGGTTAATTCCACATGTCAACCACCAACTATGTTTGTTGATCAATAAATCACCTTTCTAAGGGACCTGAAATACATTCATACAATTAATTATATGGTTATCATGATAACTTCAATGAGCGTGCAATTCTTGGAAGAAAATGATACATTGTGTTAAAACTAATTTTTGTACACAAAGTTTTTCATTTTGGGTGTGATTGTCACAGAACCTGTAAAATCTGCAAGTTGTATGATTTTTTTCACCCCAAATAATTGAATGAATGACATTTTGCAATTATGTTTATAAACAAAGATCTATTAGTTTTAAAACTCATATAGATGGTGATATATATATATATATATGTTTCAGAAAATGAGCCAACCGAACAGAAAAATGTGGTTCGATTGCTGTCAGCGGCTCTGGGTCTAACAACGCCCAGCAAATGATCCTCACCATCAAACAACATCATAGTCATTGACTAGATGATTGACAATTGAGCGGACAAAGTGATACAGTGATAAAAGTAGTGATGAAAATGTTGAACAGTCTTAGCAGTGTGACTGACGAAACATAGACCATTGCAGTGGCACCCTTCGACCATTCCTTGTTGGCAGTGAACCGTGGTGCACATAAACAATGTATAAATTAATGTTCTGTACTTGTTATAAAGGTATAGTGTTACAAAGCATATTACCACATTACACACAAACATGCACCAATTGTCGCTAATAATTTGGTTGTGGGCTGGAGTCTTGGACACATGGCGCATTTGAAGGTGTTAAACTGTGTGATAGTACAGTGTGATATCCTGTTGATGTATGTAAATAATACCTATGTATACCCAATGTGAATATATTCAAGTCCTTATTGTCCAATTTTATGAAGTACTTGCAACTACATATATTGCAGAACATTCAACTTATAGCAATTTTATTTTTTGCTATTGGAGGATTTGCGTTTGGACTTTGCTTTTCCATAAATCGGAAAAATCATGAAACTGTAGCTGTATCAGTTATGTTTATCACAAACATTGATACTAGTCCACAAGCTAGTTCATCATCTGAGACAATAACATTAAATCTTCATTTTATAGAGAATATGTAATGCAATTTCAGATTTCCAACTGTTTCCCAATTTAAATATTGATCCTTGGTCAAGTTAACACACATTGTTTGAAAAGAAAAAAAAATGCTGTCAATTTTAATTTAATATACAGTCTATATATTAAATTAAAATTGAACCAACCAACCAAAAACCAGTCTAGTTTTTTTTCCACATATATGTATATTTGTAATATATTATTGTAAAGGCAATACGAGATTTTCTTTACATTTACCACATATGCCACAGATTAACGATATATGACGTATATTATGGAGATTAGCGTGTTAATGTAATATTGCCAGATATTTTCAATGCAATAGTTCCTGGAGAGTATTATATGATATTGAGTCAATAGCAAATTCTGTCCTGAAATGCAGACTGAAAAGTAATCAATTTTGTGTGTTGCCAGGAGCAGTGTAATATGCATAAATCATCGAAATAGAAATAAGCAATGATGTAAAGGTGTATAGATAAAATACAGATTCATATAGTCGTAAATTTCGTTCGGAGCTTAAAAAGTATCAGATTATAAAAAGCCAATGTAAAAATGTATTAAGTAAATAATATTGTATAAAATAATAACAATGATAATAACGTTTATATTTTAGTGGGGTTAAACTTAGAGAATTGACTGATTACTGTGCATCTTTATAATTACAATCTGTATAATTTAATTATAAAAAAGTATATCACTAAAGGTATTGTGTATACATAATTATAGTTCAAACAGCCTTGATTCAACTCACTATATATTTATAAAAAAAACGTCACTGCCTTTCATTATTGAGATAATATTAGAATCTATCATAAATCATTAGGGCCATAGCAATATTGTTTAAATCTGTTCAGCTCTTATCTATATTTTCTTATAATTTAATTGATAATTTATCATTATATCGTCGCTTTAGGGCGCTTGCGGGATAGGCAATGTGTATATAGAAGAAATCTTATTTGTACAAACAGTGTTGTGTCACGCCGTTATAAAAATAAACATTAAATTTATGGTTGAAAGTTGACCCCAAGTGACCCATTTGTCTCTTTACATGATCAGATGGGAGATTGGACAGACGGTGACAATAAAAAATATATTGGAACCGGAAAGTAACACAATGTAGCAGAACCCGTCATATGTTGCATGAAGTTATTGACTAACTTTTAACTCATTGGTGATTCAATTGATGATTTTGTGGTTCTATCTTTAACTAAATTAGAAATCCACAATAGAAAATATTATCTACCCTCAAATCCATGTTAACACATTTTCAGGGATACATTTCATAGTGTTGACATAAGTGTGCTACAACGCCATCTAGTGACTAGATACAATGGAGTGAAAAAAATTCTGATGATGATTCAAATCATTTCGAAGTTCACAAATCTCAAATAGATAAATTAACATAATCCATTTGTATAATAGTTTAGCAATATGATTGTAGACAAAATATTGATATCCCGTTTTGTCTAGTGTGCCCCAAACTGTTCCTAATTACAAAGACAGTTCACAAAACTACAGCTTGGTATCAATGTATTAACAAATTCAAGGGTATGGGGATATCTATGTGTATAAATTTTGGTGTACATCCAGAATAAAATTAATTTATTACTATGTATAATTTGAATGAGATGCATTGGACTATCCCTTTGTCTTTTTAAGCAGTTATTTGCACTGTGATTTGTCAATCATGTAGACTGGATATGTGCCCGGTGTACGGCAATAATCTCACCACCTATTCCATAGTGGGACATAAAAGTAACTGGTGTATCGTGGATTCCTCTGCCTACCTCTACGGGGATGACAGGCGTGATGTTACGTTACTTTTAAAAATTCAACATTGATCATTGCAGTCTTCTATACAGATGTATCAGACACAAAACTGGATGGACTAAAGTTTTACAGACCCGTTGGTACATTGAGGACGGAATGAGATTGTTTCCTGACAACATTAAATTTTGTAACGACGTGTAATGCTAAAGGCATTGGGATAGTTAGTCTGAGGGTACTTCAAGCCTTGAAAAGAGCTCTCTCAACTGGTGTTGGACAGGTCCATTGACTTCCCGATCATAGTCGGGAGTTCTTGAAGGAGGATGTCAGTTAGTCCATAAGAAATGTGTCCGCACAAGTCTCTGACTAACTATTTTCAGTGCGGCACCATAATGCAAGCCTTTGACTATTCATAAATTGAATTCATTTCATTCTTTTCATTATTGCTAGAATAAATAGATTTTTCACAAAAAGTGGCTGGTTATCTCGTAAACATACCACCAAAGTAAAAATATTTAGTAGAAAAATATTAAGTAGACTTTTTTTTTTATTTCATTCAATTATATTTATTTAGCGAAATTTTTAGTTGTAATAGAGTAGACACATTCCGGTAATTTATTTACAATGTAGTTAATGTATTGATAAATCGCGATCACATATGTAGATGAGTACTTATTACAGGCTGTCGTGTGTACTGTAATTAAGATTTAAATCATTCTAATATAATTTTGTTCGTTCTAAAATTTAACATCTCCTTTTCACTTTTATACATATGTTTGGCTATGTTAAGAGTATAATCATACTCTAATTAACTACATATTTCAAACGATGTTTGTATACTTTTTTTGTCGTTCCACTGCAGGTGATGTTTTGAGAATTAAAAATGTGTAATATAGTGAAAATTTCAACTACTAAAACCAATGCGGTTCGATGGAGCACTAATTTATGTATGTATTTCGCTTTCTACGTCTTCTGCCGTAGACTGGTAATTAACGGCTTGTAAATGAAACGTATATAACTCGAATAAGGAGACTACTCCTAATTAGTTGTACAAATACGAAAGAATGTGATCGCGTTCTCTCAATTAGTTTATTTTGCAATTAAATATTATATACATAACTATTAATTACACGATGAGATCTGTAGCCAGGTATCCATAACTGGCATTTGAATTAAGAGTTCGATTTTTGCCTCGTAATGTGACATTTCTTTTTTATACATATCGTGCATAATAAAATTGGTATGTTCGAGAAAGAATACAGGTATTTTATTAAAATAAGTATATAAATTTTCATTGATTACTTTAAATTGTTATCATGTACCCTCCTTTGAACTGTTTGCCTCATTATTATAAAATGTTCAAATTCTAAATATTTGTTGATTTCCTACACTGCCTGAATTACTAGAATGGTGTATGTACGTATGTATGTTTGTACATCAAAATGTAAAAATGCTTAAATGTATTGTGTTGTCATAAATGTAAATATAAAAAAATAAACTAACTATATTTATATAGTCGTAAGATTTATTGTTAAGTTAATATGTTGTCGAAATCGCCTGAAAATGTGAAACCCGCAGGTCACGGCTCACTAGTATGGATATAAGATTATTTACGTTATGTTCCCGTGTTTGAGTTCTTATGAATGAGCACTTGAGGTTTAGAATCGTTTGAAAGACGCGCCGTCGTGAGATGCTATGCAACCTGTTACAATTATAAGCGAAGCATTGACTCAGTTAAGCAAATTTATGCTTCATGTTATTGGAATTGAGTTTGTAATTGTTGTAACTATGATTTGGTGGGAATTCATATATGTTGATACTTATGTTTCATGTAATTAATGTAATTAGAGTTTTTGTACTGCGGCTGTAACACTTTTAAGTATTTTAGAGATAATTTGACTTTGCTAAATACAATACTGGTTTGGCCAAATTTTGTTTTTTATTTTCCTTCAACATGTACCTCATTGAAGTGGACATAACTCATGTCCACTTCAAATCATGTCACATGAGGGATATATTTACTATAATGAGTTCGGACACTATCCCTGCTAGAGTAGCGCGAGGAGCAGGCCTTCTTCTATGCTGGTTCTAGATATATAGGAAACGGGGTTCTAGCAACGTTGGCTACTTTCTGTTACAGCCTCTTGAGTAGGAGAGTTTAATTTACCATTTAAGCTACATTTTTGTAGAGAACTGCTTCACCCTGCTTCACCACTTAGTGAACGTCGGAAGTTGGTACCACATACCCACGTCTCTCTGTCAACATTTATATTTTTCTATCTCAGATAGATTACATTCCATATAGTAATCGTCATAGTAGAAATCGAAAAAGGTGGCATCCGTGTTTCGAGCAGCTTAGTAGGAGCTCGAAACACTCAAACGACGATGCTGGAACGAAAAGATGAAGTGCGCGCAGTAATATTCATTTAAGGATGTGACATATAAGTTACGAGTACCTAACTAACATGATGTAACTTTATATAGCAATTTTCCCCTACAACCTGTTACCACTTTCTACCAATTTAAGTCATTTTCGGTGTCAGTCACCGACCGACAATTTCCGGTGTCCTAACAGCTAACAACGGCACCTTCGCTGAACTCTACCGGCCGTGAGAATCTATTGCATAAGTTGTGTGTGAAGCTAGAGCTATTGTTTTTCTTATAATTAAAGCGACAGCATCTATGTAAAAGTGGTCTTACTTTATTTTTTTTAGCTAACTGTTGAATATGAACTTTAATAAAAAAAGTTACAATGAATTTAAGTAATGTAAATATGTAGATGAACCAAATAGAATTATTGCGATTCGAAGCCCCGCTGAGGACGCGCTATCCTTGCAATCGCTTGATGAAGTACAAATATTTATTCATTGCTTCAATAAGTGGGGCCGTTTTCCAGCAAGGGGCACATGCGGTAACCGTGGATGGTTTCCTTTCATCAGCGGAGGCGATGAAACACGCACAGCAGCGTAGTGGCCGATGTATCGTTGAATAGAAAACTCATCCACCCAATGGTGCGCGCGCGCCGTCAGTCGGCACACCGCCCGGGCGGGCGCCACACGACCGGGATCTGCGCGAGCGATAGGCGACGCGAACAAAAATAAAATTTCAGTGAAACAAAACGCGAATCCGCCAACGACCGCTGTAACACGCGAGCGCACGATTCTGGTAAGTAGCACTGCCTTATTTAACGTTCGTAATAAATAAAAAAAAGAAAGATACAGTTTTAAACGCATTCCCCAATCATATCTATTATTAGTGCGCTAGTATTTTCGGTGGCTGCATCGAGAAGGAGAGGTTATGCGTTTTACGCGTTTTCCGACTATGGTTTTGACGCGCGTCCGCAGAGCCGGCGTTGACCTATTAATTCCGGTCTACGACGTAGTTACGGCGTCTGTAAATTTTACTGACTCGAATGACGGTACGGACGAAATGAAGACACAATTGGGTTTGTTCAGCCGCGCCCGCGCTGCCAGCGCCGCGGATTTCCACAGGTTAAACGCTTAACACGGAATAGAATTTCTTTTCGACTCATACATTAATCCATTTACGATAAAATAAACACATTGGCCTGAATTCCGGTGCACTCAAACGGCGATGGCTAAACTGTTCTTAGATCCCAATGAATTATTATTCTAATCTCGTAGAATAATTGTATGAATTATTAACATCGAGCATTCAATTAAACTAAGGTTTTTTTATGCTGTCGTATTCTGACATCGCGTGATTATGTATCTTCTACGTTTTCAAATAAAAAATATATATTGTATTTATAGGGAATTGTACGATAGCCAATTAATAATTCAACAATGTGACTATAAATAGTATTTATTTGTTGACATAAATTGATCAATATTATTGATAGCACCCTGGCTCTGTGACCAGGTAATAATAGAGAAGAAATAGAGTATTTTTTTTTACGAGAGGTGTATGGAATATAAAGCCTAAGATTAAAAAATAGATAACAACTGAGGTGGTTATTGAACGAATGACTCACTCTCGGCTAAGAATTCGGAAATGGTTTAGCGTGTAAGTGCACATTATTGAAATTTCAGTTAATTTAACAGCGCAATTGCTTGTGCATGCAATATGCAATGCATGATACGTAATAGAGAATTAGTTGCAAAATACATTTTATAATGTGCTGAAATATAAAAAAAATATCTATTATAACATAATAAAAATTCATATTCAATTTTTTTATTACTTTAAAATAGGTTATTAAAAAAATATTTTAAAAATCTCGTTTCCTTAGCTAATAATTATATTTTGCATACCACAACGTGATAGAACATGATTTTACTTGAGTTATAAGTGATTTATACATAATATTGATAGGGGCTATATTAAGCACATTTAGTGGTTGTCCAATATATTATTGTTTTTATTTCGTTTTAATTTTATGTAGAATCTACATAAATTGTTATATATGTAGAAGGTTGGGTAATTTGTCGTGGTAGTTCTAAGTTAGACAACGAGACCTAGTGAGTGCACCGGCGATTGAGCGAGGTCGTTACCCCTAAACTGAGACCGGCAGACGTATCGAAACCGGGTAATACTGCTGAAACCGACTGAACATTGCACTCAGCAGACATGAGTAGGTACTACCGAAATGATACACACTCTCATACTCTTTGTAATTAATATTATGGAATAGTGCTGTAGTTTGAATACATTCAGATTCTCTTCTGAAGAAACATTTTTTATCTGCACAATTTTCTAATATCAATATTATGTAGCATTTTGAACCGGTAAAGGCACTAAGACTAGAGGCAATCCAAGTGATTTTTGAGTGTAGAAAGGAATCTCACTTATTTAGGATAGAACACCGATACAATATGAATTTGGACGGTCCTTAATTTTCAATTAACAATATTTTTTGTATCCCCATAATCTTCAATAACGTTAATAATGAAGACCGAAGAGAGTGCTTCTTATGTCAATATACTCGTAGGTAGTCCCTATATTTAAAGCCATGTAATAGAAATTAGAAATTAGTCGTCAACTCGTCAAGTTCATAATAAGTGAAAATAACAATCCACTATTAGTTAAAATTTGCTTTTTTAATTTGTAAGGTTGCTTTGTTTACGCTCTCGTCTTTTGACTTTTACGAAGATAACATTTTGATGCGGATGTTACTTGGTCACCTATAATGGCTCGACTCCGTATACTTATTTCTATATCCAACCACAAATAGGATAACTGTGTAGAGATTAGTAGTACAGGCGGCATAAATATAATACATATAGGTAACTCATTGACTAAGCAATAGTTATCATCAATATGTAAAAAGTCTATTTATACAGCGATTTATAGCTACTTTTCAAAAATTTATCAACATATTATTTTCATTTCACAATGCAAAATACAAGGACATTATTTAGGCACGCTTAGACATACAGGCGTGCAAATTCTCAAGTACCTAATATCCATTTCGTGCTTCATGTAAACTAACTCTAGTCTGCAAACGTCACTTTTACATACTAATACATTGTATATAACAAAGCTGTACCAAGGTCGAACGCTGTATATTAATATTCTTTAAGAAAAATATTTACATGGACTTTAGGGAACAGAGCACAAATCACTTTAAAAGTCAAATTAATAAAAAATTTAAATCATTAATAAAGGTAGCCTCCTACGTATTATAAGTATTTATTAACGCGGAGAGTCTTTGTCACATCTTTGGTATGTCATCTTGCAACTACGTACATAGGTACACAAACCACAAAGTTTATTTGTTGCTTATTTTAACAAATTGCCAACACACTTTGTCACTGGTTTTAGTTAAATAGGTGAGGTGAACAGCGAGTAGGTATAACTACGTAATATATTAGCAGGGCCGGATTTAAGGGAGGGCAACCGGGGCGGCAGCCCCGGGGCCTCCACAAAAGAGGGGCCCCCACAATAGAGACGTCGGAATTTTTTTTTTAATTCCGACTAGTAAACACTAGTAAAAAAAAAATCTTTTCCTTTGATATTTTTTTTCGCTGTTTTACCTTTATCTACAGTACTTTGTACAA
>DWFO01003654.1:0-12072 GCA_018246595.1 Mimoniades nurscia nurscia | reverse complement strand
ATAATGAGTGAAATTCTCATCATTTACATACCTACCTACCCCTACCTACCTACCATACCTACCCCTAAATTGATTGCTTGTATCCACTGCTCTTTTGATGTAACAAATTACACCACACAAACTTCGCAGGTTGATATGACATGACTATGACAACACCTGATAACGTGCACGCTAGTTTATTACACCTGCGTTACAAAATTAACGTAGACAATTTGCAACTTTCAACGAGACCCAACATGAAAATCTATCGAAAAATTGTCGCACACTCAAGGTTACAACGGAACAGCGGATAAGTTTCGAGTTTCGTGTCGTGACCGTAACAGCTCGGGGGCACAGTTTGTCGTGTCATACCCAAGTTTCATGGCCAATGACACCGAGCTCTGTAATTATTGTAGCTAGTTAGTTAGCTGTTCGCGTGCTCGTGATTCGCTCGCATCGGACCCGTACGTTTGTCACGCGAATTAAATATCAGCAAGTCGAGCGGGCCGACTGATGTGTTAATTAAAACAATGCATATAAGGTTACGGCTAATATTAGATTAATTTCATGTCACGCATTGCCGTTTTCCAGTCAAAAACGCGGGTAGATACAAAATGCACTAATGCGCTACGTTGATGGCAAATGGTAGATCTTAAAGTACCTAATGTGCTGTTTGAGATTTGTTGTAAATAATATTCACGAGCCAAAATGCTAGATAGATAGGCGTATCCATGTCATGTTCTCGTGGAACAAAATCTCTACTAGACATAAGTAATCTTCATTAGATCGCTAAATATGAACACGACAGCCCGCTCACTCTTGAAGAGCCGAGTGTGCAAACGAAGCCTGACAGAGTGCGTGTCACGTGTCGCCAAGTTAATTTGCCAAATGAGCCACTCTCGGCCCGCTCCTAAATGTAACCGGGTACGTACATACGTACCCATCTAAACTTCTCGTTAACTCGACAAGCGCTAATACATTAATTATTTTATATTCATAATGAGTTTCACACATTTAATATGTTCGTCGTACATTTTTGTTTTCATAATTTAAATAGCTTTTGAATTTGTGCTGCCTGATGTTATGTTGTCACGGCATTTCGTTGGAGGCTTTGCATTATCGCTTAACATACATTTTAATGCGTCTGACGTCTTGCTACAAACCCTTTGGTACATACGACTGTATGTGAAGAATACGTTCTTGTTTCATATTAAAACCGCTTTATGATAAGTGGTCACCGTCGCATATGGACATTTACAAGATACATATGTGAGGCTACCAATGAGTTGCCCTGCTACAAGGAACTTACAACGCTAAATTTGAATAACAAAATAACAAAAACGATTGTTACGGACGTATCAGTAGTACTGGTTATTCTAAATCTCTTCCGAAAATTAATGTGTGTTAGTTAGTAAGCTACAAAGAATTTTATTTTGATGAATACAACTCTTTCTTGTCTTAGTGAGAAGTTGAAATGACACGTGTCTTATTAGGGTTGCGTATCAAACAACGTCCAAAGCATATACAAAAATGAACTTTTCGTCACTAAAAGCAACAACACGTGCAATGGCGGAGTTCCCAGTGAGAAACTAACAGCGATTTAAAGTGACATTTAAAGTAAAAATTAAGAAAGAATTAAAAATTAAAAAATTAAGAAGATGCATGTTAGCTCTGAAAAGAGAGATTTTTGGCACTTGGGTGATGAACTGGCCTGATGGTATAATATTAATAATAAAAAGAGCTCAATAGATTTTTTAACGTAACACCCATAATTAAAATAAATTATGATTAATAGAATTTTATTTACTACGGATCATCCTAATTAGGACGCAATAGAAATTTTATTGTAAGCAATGTAGTAGTAATATATATGAGTGCACTATGCAAAATAAATTGACCACCGCCCGTTTCTCTCGCTGAGATTATAACACTTCCTTTTTTTATACTAAACTTTTGGCTGTAATTTACACGAACTGAACCCATCCACGTTTCTAACGGGCTAACCAGTGATGTATGTATATACGTACCGCAATAAATACTTTTAAATGTGCACTTTAAGCCTGACGTCACTTTTGTAAATGTGTACAACTTGAAGTTCCTCATTCAGTTCTCTGAGGCGTGTGAAGTCTGTCAACCAGCGCTGCCAACCCGGCAGTCTTAACTCATCTCATGCCGAAAGAAGCCCCGTCTCCGACATAGGAACAATAAAACGAATGACGAACCTTTTATGTATTTTATGGAGTAATGCGCTGACAACACAAAATCACTCGATAAGTTAACACACGAATTTGTATATACGCTCGCTCACGTTGCATCGTATGTTGCAAGGCACGCATAACAACAGCATTCGAAAGTGTGTCAAGATTGCAATAGCAACCGTGCAGCCGATGCTATTCACAAAGCGAGAAATGCAACACATCAAACGCGTTACAATATGTGGGTCTTCGTACACGTACGCACAAGTACATGTATATATGTATATTTACCAATGCAATGATTATTAAGAAAACTTATTGAGGCGGTAAAAATTTACTTAATATATATTATCAAAGTATACCTATATTGTATTTTTTTAAATGTTCGTACAGATAATGGAATCGTAAAAATAATATTTAAAATAAACTAAAAAACACGCTTTTATAAAAAATCTAACTAAAAAATTAAAATAATAATGTAATCAAGCCGACGTTTCAAAGTCGGTCAAAATAGCGTTCAAAATAAAATAAAATAAAAAGATTACATGATACAACCCAAGCCAATATAAGATAGTCAAAAATACGAAAACACAATTAATATTATAAACTACCCTATATTTACTTCCTAGCAGTGTTTTCATGTACAGTAGATGCTCTTATCAACGATGTGTCATTTTAGAAATTAAATAATATAATTGTCCATTCGAACAAGCTGAGGGATATGACGTATTTCTCGTGATTGGATTAAACATTTTCCGATTCACTTCGTACTATGGCCATGCGTGCAGTTTAGATTTCCCACGGGACCATCGGAAGCGGACTATGGTGTGTACGCAATGCACGATAGGTACCTACACAAGGAGGTCTCGTTTTATTATTTCGTGGTAATCAATGGAGAGAAAAAAGTACAGCGGTTTCGTAAAATACGACGCATATTAAGCAATACGAGAGAATTGGAAGCTGGGGGAACAATAAAAATGCAAATGTCGATCATAACCGTCATATGGAAGCAGACGTTATTATTGTCCGTCCTGGCGGGGTGCCACCCGGCCCGCAATCCATCCGCGCCCCTGGAGGGAACCGCGATATGGAGCCCTCTAAATTCCCTTGTGATCAATTTCAAAAAACACAGCAACCACGATGGTAACCTCAACAGGGCTTTCTTACATAATGTACTAGAATATTAAAGAATATTAATAGCAAAAGATTAAATAAATAACAGTTATTAATTATGTTATAGTTATGTACGAAGCTGAAAAAAAAGATACTTATATACAACAAAACAAAACAAGCTCACTACCACCACGCATGACTTCAATGAGTACCGTTATTTATTACTCCACAACAAAGAAACGCATTTGCTACAAGAAAAAAAAACAACATTCAATACAAACACACGCCGGCACTACATTTTCTATTCAACGAATGGCCGTATTTACGAAACAATCTGTGGAGCTATTGTTTTCGTACGCCATTCACGACACTGCCCACGTGGAGTCATGACTCTCATCCTATCAGGTAAGACCGGCAATGACTCTGTGATCAATGTGTTCACGTCACTACGCCTCAATGCATCCGCGATCAAATTGCATTTCGCTTAGTCACGAACAAACTATAACTTTGCGTAGAAACGTAGGTAAGTAAGCACCTATACAACAGCAGTATGTGTACAAGAACAACAACGTAGCTCATTAGGTTGACGTAGCGCATTTGATAGGTAGGTAGGTGGGTGGCAACGCACATTGTTTTACAACGCGACGATGGGAATGTGACGTGCCGTTTTCATGTTAGCGTCGTGCACGAATCAGAAAGAGTTCGTGACGGATGTCGTTTCGAATACACGGACGGCGGTTGCGGCACGCGAGCGCGACGCGCGAAACCGGTGAACGTTCCGTTTTTAAAGTTCACTACAAATATCACATCATAATAGGTACTGGGTATAATCCGTTTTACGTAATGACGACAAACCGTTCGTATCATATAGAAGTCGCCATAATATAATACTTTCGTTGACAGGCGGCGTCCGGGCTGTCTATCACAAACGTGCTCTGATATCATGCAGTCGCAGTCACGATTCAACCGCCGTCCTATTACACGGACCTGGATCATAATAATTACAATACGAACTTACTAATCACAAAACGCGACGATAATACCGCAAATTTGTTTGTAATGTGTATCCCCACCAACTTCATTACGGTGAAGTTTTCTATTATTCCGGCGACGCTACTACGAAGGAAAAATGCAAATTGCGCCATTGAGAATGTTATGGAAATTGTTAGGCCATCGCGACGCACCGCAAGACGTAGGTCCGGGATCATCAAGACTAATGAGGGCATTCTGTAATCTCGGCGAATTAATCGAATCCCTTTAACGACAACGATCACTCACAAGGGATCTCGTGGATGAGTGATGTCGGTGGTGTGAGCGTCCGTTGATCGTATTGCGATCCCGGCGTCGAATAGAGCGCGCCAGTTGATAAACAGACGCAGAAGTCCCCGAATACAATGATTGATGTTCAGGCTCCGACCGAATCGGTACATTAACTGCTAACATGCTTTTATGTAGTACCTATACCTAAGTGCCCGGTATATGGCAATAGGCTCACCACCTATTCCATCGTGGGACTTTAAAGTAACTGGTGAAACGTAGGAGTGTTCTACATTCCTCTGCCTACCTCTTCGGGGATTACAGGCGTGAAGTTCCTTTTTTTTTCATACCTACTACCGAACTGAAGTTTGATTTTCAAAGAAATAAATACGAGATGGGAAGAAAAAATCGAATTGTCAGATAAGTACGATAGCTTAACGTTCAATGAAATAAAACACAAATGAGATAATTGTATTTCGATCCATTATATCAAAATCAACCTGAAAACGTGGAAACAGTTTTTGGTTGTTTTACGAAAATCCTATTGGCGGTCAATGTGTCAAAAATAGTACTAATAAGAAAATTAAATTAAATGCACTTAACATTGAAAGTGAAATCCTTCCATCCTGTCGTACATCGATAAACCTTGATAAGTGGTACAACCCTGCGGACAATTAGACCGGAAAAGTACCACCACTGCGCTGATTTCTAAGTTAAATTAACAGTCCTATTCCGTCCGTTCGTCGTCTGTCCATTCGTCCGTTCAAGGTCGGCAACTTATATCCCAGCCCCACATCAGCGCCCACTTGTGATCGTCTCGTTTGCAAAGTGAAGCTTTGGTTCCCCAACCAAGTAAACTAGGTACATCAAGAAGTCACAGACGCCGAAACTTGATATTTCTACGATTACCCACTATATCTTTAAAATTATATTCATCATAGTCGAGATACGACTACACATTATATTCAAACTAACAAGGATAGAACAATTACATGGAGATAACGCGAAAAGGAACCGAAAGCGAAAACAAATATTTCTGTATGCACAACACAAATACGAGTCCCAGTTGACGTTTGATAAATATTTTTGTATGTACCTATTTGAAATACATACATATATGTTTCTATTTAAAACTGTGCTAAGTGTAGCAAGAATAAAGACAAATTGCAGCTTTTAACACATGTGGCGTAGTGAAACGCACGATTTGTGAATGCACGTTTCATGAAATAATAAGTAGGTACCTACACAAGACAAACGTGCGTTTCTGAACAATAAGGTGTTTGAATATTACGTATATCCCTTAAAGAATTTCTTGGAACGCGCGTTATAAAATCACACGGTTCAAACCGTCAAATGTATTCTAATTCTTAATATACGAGTAGCGCGAATATAATCTTATAGCTCTATAAAGTGTAAAAACTCACCTTTAAATATGATCCATAATATTTGGTGACGTATGGGCTATCGCACTGTGACAACACCATAATCTCCTGCTGTATATCCTCGATTTCATCTTCCGCCTCCTCCAAGTCGATTATTTTGATCGCGACGACCTGCTGCGTACGGTTGTCGACGCCCTTGAACACCTCGCCGAACGAGCCCTTGCCGATCTTCTCCTGTTTCGTGAAGATCAGCTCGGGGTCGACCTTCTGTGGATGACACAAAATATAAACATATCAGTACACAGTTCGTACAAAAATAGTTATAGATGGTTATTTAGGTACTTGGTGTAGCCCGTGACTTTAGATGCAAAACTTTTTTGACGAAATCATTTTCATAATCATCAAATCTTTTATCGTTTCCACTGTTGGACGGGAGTAATCCACACCTCAAAAAATTGTGTTTTGACACTTTTGACTGATAATCTGCAAATTATTGCCTTACGTAAAGATTTAAACATGTCCTAAAATCGATCTCTACAAATCGATAACTCTAGAAACTCAAAGCCAAACATCTTATTAACATATCACTCTCGTTGTTTAATAATATAATAAGCCGGTCAATGTTGTCGATATAAAAAATAAGAACAATGAACGATGAATGAAAGATGATTCACCAAGTGACACTGCCAACCTGCCCTAACATAACAATCGTCTACTTGTTCTATGCAAGTAGATAGGATAGTCCCAATGGTATGCAAATAGTAGAACTGTACGTGAATGTCAACTGCAAATCGTTCAAATCATCATTTTTATTAATGTTCACCCGTGATCAATAATAAAGATCGTTGTGCGGTGTGCCCGTATCACTTGAGATTATGTCGTCGAGCGGAACGTCACCTCGGGTGGGCAATACTCGTAAATCCTTATTATAGTCTATTACTATGGCGTCAATTTATCTTTACATTTTAGGTCTCTTACGGGACAGGCAAAATACAGAAAAACCTACATAACCTTCATATTTATAAATCATTACAATAATGAAATATTAGTTATATTATGATATCATTATCATTATGATCTTTTTTATCATCCTACTGTATTCACACGGAGTACTGACACGGGTCTCCTGTCAGCATGAGAGAGTTAAGGTCTACCACGCTAGCCAAGTGTGGGTTGGCAGATTTGACACTCCTCAGAGACACAAAAAGATCAATTTGTATTTATTTATTTATTTATTCTCTTATTTGTACACCAATAGGAAATTACATATACAAGCATATAGTCTTTAACATTTAAGTATACTAAAACAGTAATTTAGCAAAATCACTGCGGGCGTTATAAGCGACATAGATTAATTCAATTTACGATATAACTATATAACATAATAATTACACGGCATTTTGTCATTCGCAAAGCTCTATACTCGAGGGACGTTCGAAAACGTACATGGAAACGTCTGCTCGGATCGGTCTGTGGTAAACCTCTGACCTGGAAAACGCGATATTAATTTAACGGGCCCAGATATCGTATATTTATGACGTAAGCTCGGGTTTTACCGCCGGACTAGAGGCAGAACGTCGTTTAACGTTATAAAAATGGAATTGGTTACAATATTTTTTGCAACCAACTGATAGATTCTACGTCTCTTTAGTGATTGAACCGAACCACACCTATTCAGTACAAAATTGATTTTTTGCAACATATCGATTAGTGGCACTTGTTCTGTGTATGAACTACATGCATGCTTATTTTTATCAGTGGATAAATATTTTTCTGGTACTTAAATCATATTGAAATATATTCCAAGTGCTATATATCTACACCCGAACGTAGTACAGTACATAAGTAGCAAAGACAAGAAATACATACATTGAAAATGCAATTTAAGTTTAAATGCGTCTTAAAACATTTAAGATTACGAATTGCTATAAAAAATAAGAATCGTATATTTGCGTTATGGTATGACTATGAAACGATTTAAATATTATGACAGTCAATGACTTAAAAAAATACTTCTACATAATGAACGCAGGCGACGTTTAATTCAAATGTAAATTTCAAACAAAACTAACGTCTTGAGCTTTTGTTCTCTTGTATGACAATAACAAAATACACCACATTAAGAATATACACAATAGGATTTTAAGTTATGTAATAAGAAAAAGAAAAGTCAAGTGCCTAAATTATTATTATGTTTTGAAAAACAAAAATTGAAAGTAAAAAAACTATTTTGATTAGTGTTTACTATTATTTTTCTTATGCATATACATAATAACTACTTTAAATACCTAAATATAAGGTATAATTACATTTTCTATTTTTATTTCCTTTAAGTACCTACATTTTATATTTTAATTGTCTGTAAGAAAAATATTATCAAGGGACTACGTTCGCCTACAAAGAGGAAAAAAACAAAAGTTATCAATTAATTAAAAACTTCCCTATAATTATATTTAAAACAAACTTATCTAACTTAAAATAAAATGTTTCAATTTGTTTCATATTAATATTAATCACCTATTTACACATTGGTCCGAGTACGGGTAATTATGACTGTTGAAACTAATTCAAAGTACCTACCTACATAAGACCTTTTCGCTTAGTGTCACAATGACACAAGGAGTGCTACGGAACACATGCAACCGAATAAATCCGTACGTGACATGTTTACGTAAATGCACATCAGTCAGGACGAAACAATGCCCTCTGTGAAACATCGACACTTTACATTCGAGACGTTGTTGTTAGTGACGCTGAAAATTATTCTCTAATTTGTCATCGCTTTTTATTTTTGTCAAAAGTTTCCACGATGAGAGGAGTTTATTTTATAAAATATTAAACAATGAAAAATATTTTTTTAATTTCTATCGAACTACACGTGGCCAGCGTTCACATTCCTGTCCAACAATGGAACGATAATGAGTTTATGTTGATGAGAATAACGATGAATTTTAAGTGCAATCAAAAAGCATGATAACAACGACTTAAAAACAAATCGGTCACAAATGACACTATTCTTCAGGAATGCCATTTAAGCACTTGATATCAGGGATTTACCTAGATAAACTTGTTTGAGGTTTTAACTGTGAAAACATATGTACCTATACATAGCTAATTCCATCCGATAAAAGAATAATCTTAATCTAATCTAATTTCATGATACGCGTAAGGGAAATTTATCTCGTTTTTATTATTCTGTACAACGAGGTAGTTAGTTCTCTTCAAGTCTTTGTTTTTCAAATAATGATAACCTATTTATTGGCAATCTTTTGCCGCCTACTGAAAATTAACGGTCCTGCATCAAAAGTCTAAAAAAAGCGCCTTTTTGACATATAAATTCGACCGGCAGTACATCGCGGCATTCCCTTTCGCGTTTAAGTTATAATAGTGGACTCCCATTTCATCTCAAGTGATCAATCTGTCAAAAAACTTTTTTGTATTGTGATGTAACAGCTATGTATACTTTACCAATATGTTGCAAATGTTCTTAGATCATTGAACAAAGTTGTTTAAGCGTCTTCGACAGTTCCTTTATTGTTTGTAACCAATCTCTCTCCATTTCCGCCCTTAACACATCATTGTCTAAAGTTGTCGCTCTACAAGATCGATACGAGTTGGAAAGTTGGGAGTTTCCGTTTGAAATATTCGAACGTCTAATGTATCTACTTGGATAAACATCACAAACATTTCTGATAGCAACTGATGCCTTCATACTCTCGCGAAACTTAGGAAAAACAAGCAATACTGGATATGTACCGCTTTTGCTATTCGGCGGGCGCATTCGCCCAAATTTGGTAGGAAAATATTTAAAAAAATAAGTCTTATACATAGATTGTGTTAGTCTTAAAGTGTTATCGACATTAAATTTTAGTGCACGGTAAACTAATAAACGACACCCTATACTGACATACATAGACAGAAATAGCATGGCGTTCCAGTCGGCGTTTTACATCGTTTTGCAAAGCTACTCAGCTAATCATTTATAGCATAATTCAAATCGGAAATGCATTTGACAGAAATGTCAGCATATCCTGTCAACTGCACAAACTGCGGCGTTATTCCCGGTCGATCTGTTTCGAAACCAGGCTCTTGGGCACTTATCTAAATGTGAAATTGAGTTTGAATAGATATTATAACAACTTTCACTAATTTATTTATTTATTTATTTGGTAATCCAACAGCGTAAATATTTGTAAAGTAGACTTAAATTTAATTAAAAATAAACACAAAACGGATTACACCAATAATACAAAAAACTTAACATTTATAATATTTGTAATTAAAGAATGTAATTAAATAAAGAATTAAATAGAAAGTGTGTGTGCGTACGACTATGTGTGTGTGTGTGTGCATGAAGAAGGTGCGTATTGGAGGGTGAATGCGCAATCTGTATATATGTATGATGATGAGTTGTGATGTTTATTTATATCAATATGTTCGTATGTAATTGTATGTTTGGTTTATTAATGCCTTAATAGATAATGTGAATTTAGGTATATCAATTCATAAATCTAGATATAACATTAGATCGTGTCGGGGCGAAGAAAAAAGATGTCTCCCAACCCCATGCCAGAATACAGAGTGTCATGAAAGGCGACTTACCCTGGAGCTGGTAGCAAATAGCGAAGCCTGCCGAGGCACAGCTAAATTCCCTGACCACTTGCGGGCACCAGCGTAGGCAATGGCAACTATGCCCTACGATCCCCAGTCCACATGCTCTGGATGGGGATGGGGAAAACCCCTGAAGAGAGGCCTACGATCAACAGTGGATTTAAACGGACTGATGAACGGAACGAAATATAATTTTAAATGTGCAGATCAATGCAAACGGTAAATTACACGGATCAGTACAAACAAAAGGCAAGATGAACCGAAATCTATATCGCGTGAATTAATAAAAATCCTTAACAAGTGACTACTTGTACGTAGAAAGTAGTCACTTGTTTTAGGTATCAATATTTCGTCACGTGTGTCGTGAGCCAAGCACGTGTTTTTATTTATTTCCTCATATGAGTAGCACGAAAACATATGTTTTGATTTTGGAATTGCGTACATGACGCAAGTAATATTTTATTTCATTTTACTTAAAAAAGAATGTAAATGAAGCATGCCAGGTCTGTATAGATAGAAATATTCGCCAGTCGGTGGTCTCTACCTAGCACGTTAGAGGCTTGCCGTCATGATATAATAATAATGATATCACGGACAGACCGTACTACATACAGAATGTTGGCAAGAGCTATATATTTAATTCAATCTCCAGTAAAATTAGTGTAATAAACATATTTCTAATCTTCAGATGTCAGTTCAATCAAGAATCGAACCCGACCTCTCACAGCTGAACGTTACATTAAACGAGACTACAAATTATATTAAAAAAACTGAACCCAACGCTGAAGTTCGCTCGTTATCTAGCAGAGAATTAACTTACGGTGTAATTATATTAACTCGGCGGTTTGGACGTGAACCGCGCGCCGCCAGGGCTGGTGCTGTCATCTTAACTGGGGGTTCTGGATTCCAGTAATCTACTTTCTGTAGGATTTCCAGTTAACACCATCATGTATACATATTGGCTTTACATACCTACATATTTCTAATTACGTTAAAATTTATATTTACACTTACGAGGACGGAACAAATTACATTTACAATTGTGCACATGATAGATAAATTACAATTACATTACCATATGGTAAAAAAATACACTTATAATGACAATAAACAATAGTACAGGGCTAACAAAATGCACTACAATTTAAATATAAAAACAAGTCATACTTATAATTTGACCAAGCAAACAAGTTACACAATCTGACCATTCACACACAGTTACACTTACAATTTTACACTGTAATTAATATAGCAGTAATGGAATACAACAAACTTTTTTTTTCAGATGAATACAAAAAGTTTGACAGCTGCAGCAGTTTTCGATGCCTCATAGCAAACACTTGAATAAATACACTACAGAGCCGCCTTTTTGTTAAAAAAAATCATACGTTTTTTTAAACTTTAATAATGTATCAAAGAGATGTCATAATTAATAAACGAACAAATTATTTTATCAAGTAAAAAGTAACTTCACGCCTGTAATCCCCGAAGAGGTAGGCAGAGGAATGTAGAACACTCCCACGTTTCACCAGTTA
>DWFO01003653.1:0-12073 GCA_018246595.1 Mimoniades nurscia nurscia | reverse complement strand
GCCACTACTAGAAAATCTAAATTAGAAAATTTAGTAGTGCCCGACCCGGGAATAGAACCCAGGACCTCCCGTTCAGCAGTTGCACTTGCAACCAACACGACCAACGAAGTAGTCGATAAAAAATGAAGAACAATAATTATGGTTACGGTGTAAAAATTAGGTATAAGTGGTATTACTAGTTCATTCCAAACATCCTGACATTTTAAATATCTTAAGTTAGCAATATTTTAGTAGTGATTTTTAAATCAACAAATGGATTTTTCACTCTAGTGCTCTTGTGGCTGTAATATTCTTCAGTTTCGTATTAAATTTCTGGTTCAAAGAACATCTATCACTTGTCAACCTCTAAGAGATTCTAATTTATAAGCACGTAAGCATAAAAAAATACGTGCTAGTTTTTTCCGTTAACAATATTATACTTCGAAAAGTACCATTGCGTGTAAAACCGCTTCATCGCCTTCCGCGTCCTTGAGACATCCTCAAAAGTTCTGTCAGAAACAACTCTTGATTAAACCTCGCCTAATAAACTTTCACTGTGTAGGCGGGAATACTGTTTTCATGAGGGCTCATAAATTTTAGCGCCAAAAATTGTCGTGCGAAGTTCAGCAAACTTCCACGTTAGTGTAGCTGTCTCAGTGTAGGCGGGTTGCGAAAAGCGAATTTAAAATAATTAATCTACCTATTGTTAAGGAACGGTATTGTAACTTTGAAAAAATAATTGATTTAATCATTTCTGAACTTACATCGAAATAATTGATTGATTCTGTACGAGCGCGTTCATTGGCGATCACGTTGTCTGAGAATACATTTTACCTCACCTCGTTTGTTACTCAGTATAATCAGGATCAGCATTAACATTGGCTATATCTTGTGATTGACATTGTAATTGACATAACTAGTGTACTTCAGGGCGCCGGCCACATTGTTCCAGCACCAGAGTATGAACATCTGTGTGCATTATCCAATCTAATATTCATAGAAATGTACAAATGTAGGTTAAACATTTCAACTAACAAAGTCAATTAGTTGTAGCTATTGCAACAACATAGGATATGTTCTTTGTCACGACATCATCGAGAAAAAAAATAGACTGTCCGGTGAACGCTTTTTGCTACTTAATACCGACAGATGTCGCTTACCTGCGCGATGGCGCAGTTGCCTGATGAACACACCTTCATTATTATGTGATTAATAACGCGAGACAGGCGGCAGACATGCATATTTCATATCTACCGAGTATTATGTAAAACGCCTTGGACCGATTCAATCTTTTGTTGGTACGAAATAATTAAGAGTTTCAATTTATGGGCGTACCTACATATACATATATAGGCTTACTGTAATATGAATATATAAACTCGTTTGATTACATGCTCTATATTATATAAATAGAAGATCATGATATTAAATAATTCATCACCATCATCCTAAATTATTTAGTTTAGGATCATGATATTAGATACTACTGGAATTTAATTTGTTTTATGCAAAGATGTACGGCGTAGTTGTTGAGGGCACCAAGTCTCATGTATCTTGATATATGTAATAGGTCAGATACTGAATGAGGGGGAAGTCAATAGACATCGTTGATAGTAGAAGCAGGTGAGGTATGTAAGGATAGAGATTTTGAGATAGAGATTTACGGATAGAGATTTTGAGCATCCCGTGCTTTCTGCCACCTTCTTAAGGTTCCTGGCGTAACAAATTCATCCGAAGATAACCTAGAATAGACCGTTCTGCTGCATAAGCGACTGCATATTCAGAGTTTATAAGTTTTCTATATGTTTATTCTTTCTTGTTAGTGTATAAATAAAAAGTAGAAAAAATTAATAACTTAATAAGTTGATATTTCGAACATTTTGAATAATATACCTTTGTAAGACCTGACCTGAAACTTACTGATGGTTTGTTTTCTTAGCGAGGAATTATTTTTGAGATCGACTATCGATTGAAACTATATGTTTTTTTATTTGAAAAGCTTATCTTAAAGACTACATTAAACGTTATGAGAATATAAGTGATATATGTGTTAATATTACTGAATGATTAGTACATTCGTGCATAATAATGTCTACAATGTAGCCGGTAGGTATGTTAAACAAGGTTTGTGGAAGACGCTGTATTAATTGAAAGCGGTTTAGTACACATCAAATGTATTATGTTTGATTTACATTAATTTAATCACTCTCGAGTGTTGTAGTGAAGTTCTCCATGGACTTCTCCAGAGTTTGAAAAGGCATCTACGTTGTCCAATAGTTTCACTAAAACAAGTCAGTTGCCATTAACTTAATGATGACTACAGCCAAGCTCTAAAAGCTTGTGTACGTATGTGTGTGTTTTTGAGATGGGTAAGGGGGAGAGAAAAAATTATTGCAATAACTACTTTTTGTTACTTGCCCTTTTGACTTCCAACTACACAAAATAGTTACTACTAACTATACAAACATTCAACTGGACAAATATTACTTTGAGTTAAGAGAAAACAATGGAGAACGTATTGCTAAGAATAGAATGTGTTTCAAATATTTTAAAATTTTAAATTAGTTATGTTTTTTGATGGCACAGTAAGTAGCAAATCGACCACGAACAGTAACGTAACATCACGCCTGTAATCCCCGAAGAGTTAGGCAGAGGAATTTGGAACACTCCTACGTTTCACCAGTCACGTTTACGTCTCACTGTGGAATAGGTGGTGAGCCTATTGCCATATACCGGGCACACTTCTAGACACCGAGCCACTACTAGAACGTCTAATTTAGAAAAGTTTAGCAGTGCTCGACCCGGGAATTGAACGCAGGACCTCACGATTGGCAATCACACTTGCAACGAACCAACCAACGAGCCAGTCAACACAGCGAACAGGAAAATAGCAATAGGACTCTTACTGTCCATCAGTCCATTAAGTATAGGTTGTGAGATTATTACGTTACCTTTTCTGAAGGGTGTACGAGAGATAACAAGGAAGGAGACGCTCAAGGTCTTAGGCGAGCTCATGTTGTCGTGCGACTGGAATTTTGATGGGAGACCCTTAAGATGGATCAAGTGATTTCCTTGCTCGTTATTGCCGTGGCCTTGTATTTTATCTTTTTTCATTTTGTGTTACGGCATATCAAAATTCGAACGTTAAGTGCGTGCCCTGCTCTATCGATCCGATCTCTTTTTACTTGTTTCAAATTATTTGTTTTCGGACCAAAAAAGCAACCCCGAGGGAAGGGCATAGTTAACAGTAAAGCTTCAAATATCTCAATGTAAGCATCACGTGACAATAAACTAAAATACCTGTGAATTTTTTTTAACCGTCCACGTTTCCGTTATTTTATATTTTAACCGCTACTATAATGAATTCTTTCTTTTATTTGTCACATACATAATATATTTATTAAAGAATAAAACAAAAGATATTAAATATTGATTTTGTAGAAATCACAATATTTAATACTTACTGAGTACTGTTACTTTTCGCACTAATATTTCGGTTAACAAATTCACCATCTTAAAATGGTTACCCGACCCCTTCCTCATGCTGGCTGGTAACAATTTAAAGCTCAGTCGGGGTCTATAAAATTTATTGGGTGTGAAACGATAAGTCTAATTTGGGATGAAATATATTACGGCTGATGATTGGTGTAACGAGGTTATTGGGCCGGGCGGTGCCCCGCGGGTGGTAATAATGTCAATGTTTACATTGAGCTGAGTGAGTGTTAAAGTTACGAGATAAACATGTTGGAAGTTTTCGTTTACTTTGATTTATTTTAAGAATTGAATGATTACTACAATATAATATACCTACGCACATCTTTTCTGGAGACTTCGGTTGCTGTGTCTGAAACAATTGGTCAAAGTAGGTGTCTTAGGCTCCCTCGGCATCAGCGTTCGTCAATATTGACTTTTAACGTTTGCTATGTCATTTTGTTTGCCATTCATTTTAAATGCGCAATACTTGGGAACGTGTTTAATGTCTACGCGGCAAAGGGGCTGACGTGACAATATAACAAGAGCATAGTAAACAACACATCGATTGTAAAAAAGTGAGAAGATTTCTTAGACAAAATAAAAACTGTTTCGAATTGTATGCATGTTTTTCATACAACTGCCAATACCACGAGACGATTTTATATATAACATCACGCCTGTAACCCTAAGGGGAAAGACAGAGGAGTGTAATACTCCCACTTTTCATCAGGTATGTTGTACGTTAGGCCTATGTCCAGCGGTGGACGGGAATAGGCTGATGATGACGATGACGATCATAATGATAATGATGATGTACTATGGAATAGGGATGAGACTATTGTCATATGACATTCCATATGCCATGATGATGTACCTACGTACTATGGAATAGGGGTGAGGCTATTGCCATATACCGGGCACAAATGCAGACATGATGCTACTTACTACTGGGTATTGCAATTTAGAAAACCCAATAATACTGTGCCCGACCCAGGACTTATTAGACAACCAGGCAGTAAGCTGTAAACAGAATATTTTGTACATTTCTATACTATGCCGTAGACAGTGTTCTTGAACAATATTTTTTTTTTAATTATATGTGATTTTTTCAACAAATCGAAATATCTTAAGGAACGCATACGTGATATAATTTTTATTAGGTCCAACTGACTAAATAAAATTTACGACTGCCATGTGAAAGAACCAAGGAAATTCCAAGCAATGTGCCCAACCTCTAGTTTAGTGGAAGGTCTTTTCTCAGGGGACAAGAGTGACTTATGCTTTTGGGTCGGAGACAAAACTAACAATGCCGATATTTTATGGATTTATTATCGCTAAATCTTTCCTGTTAGTGATTTAGCGGCGATGCAAGGAACGCTCACGCCTGAAAGTAATTCATTATTTTATGGGAGAAAAGATAGACTGAGTTAAAGAAAAGTTATCATCAACGCGTTAGATTTTTATATCCCGGATTAGTAAAATGTAATTATTTTTTAGGAAAATAAAGGCGGACTAATTTGAAAGAAAAAAGAATCGCCGTTATCAGGACTCACGTTAGATTTTATTATATTGGATATCGGATACAAAATTCCATATTGAAAGTGAACCAACTTAAACGTAACCGCAGGCGGCGGTATCCGACATTGTCGCAGAAACTTTTTGTTCATTCGCACAGCGTACAGCACACAAATTTCTTTTTGTGTTAACGTACATTTAAATGCAAAGCCGGTAGTGAAGGTAATTAAGCTGAAGGAATGTACTGAAAATATTCTTAATTAAGTTCTAGTTTCTTTTTACTTAAAGTAATTTGGAGGGAATTACGTGAGGGGGCGCTGGTGCGCGTGGTATATCGCCAGCTCTGAGCTGCTAGATTTATAAAAATTTTACACCAATTATATTTTAAATCCCTCATTTAGTCTATTTAAGAATATATTTGGTGATATTTTAAACTTTGGTGGTAACTTCAAATTTATGGAACCATTTAGAACATCACTTGCTATGTAATAATATTACAATCTGCTGTACAAATAATACAATTGAAAAACAACATTAAACTGAAATCTTCTATTTGTATTGTTTTTTGAACTGTTGTTGTTCGACATTTTTGCAAGCGCGACTGCTGACTGGTGGGTCCCGGGTTCGATCCTCGGGTCGGCAAAGTATTATTCATCATCATCATCATCCACCTATTGAAGTTCACAGCTGAACATAAGTTTCTTCTGTGGGGTTATGCCCATCCACAATGGGCATGCGGATTGAGGATCGCAGAAAACAGTTTCTCGCATTACCTACGCATACCTGTTAAGACACCACGTATCCCGGCGAGGCAAAAGTATTATAGGGTTTTGTGGAGTATGGATTTGCGTCTGGTGTATGGTCACCAGTGGTCAATAGGTCTACCAAGCTACTCCATGTTCGGTTGTATAACGTACTTAGTGTATCCTGTTTTTTACCGCATAGGGGACATACGGGCGTCATCTTATGTATGTGTTTATTCGACGACATGTGACAATGTCTCTGATACTACGGCAAGGTGTCCACCGTTAAACCGTTGCTTATGTTTTTAGGGTTGAGAAACTTGTAGTCGTGACGTAAATTTGATCACCATCAATTTAAATGAAACCAAGTTCTGCTTCATAAACGAGACCAGAAGCCAGTCTAATAAATTGTCAAACTATATTGAAACAGCTTTTTTCTCGTAGTGTAGATAAATTCAACCAAATAATAGCACACGGGGCGGATAAATTTCAAAATGAGTTTAGGAAGTCATGTTACATTAAAACGAGGAGAGACGTTCTTATTCGGAAGTTGAGATATTCCAGGGTGAGGGTAATATTATTAACTCCCGGACGCTAATAGTACTTCTGACAAAAAGCAGAAATACTTCGGATTTTTTTTATATAGGGAAGAAAGTACCCTCGGGTATATCAGATGATGTAACCGTTTGTGACTGAACTCGAATATATAAGACACTCTGATGATATAGAAATAGAAAGGAGTGGCTTGAGTTACTATACTCGTATGTACTCGTATATTTGTATGCGTTATATATTTTCAATATATTTCCTGCAGTTAAAAAATATAACACATTTGCGTGTGTTGCAGTCGGTTAGAAAGTTACCGCTACATTGCCATTTAAGCGTTCTAGTTAATGCAGAAATGAATGCACTTTCAAATCTTGCAGATTTATAAGTAGACTAACTTTAAAATAACAAGTGAATGTTCCTTTTCCACTTTCCACTTAAAGCCGTTGGCTCTGAATGAGCTCTGCACGAAGCAGTTGCAACTACGCTGTGTAATGCACGGCGTTGTGTACTAAACTTCAAGCCTTATTAAGCGGAACGAAACATAATTGCGGAAGGGAAAAGAAACATTTTTATAAAAATATTTTTAAAACGCTTCGCAATGCACCGGCCTTTTAAAATAAACGTGTAAAATTAAATTAAACTTTACATTAAACTAAATAGAACACAGAATTGATTGTAGCCAAGGATCCAGTAAGTGTAGATTTTTAATCAAAAGTAGAAAATGATATTTATTTTACTGGCCAAAGAAATTCTCACGCGCTTGCAAGTTTCAAAAGTAAAACAAAGAAGAAAACGTTAAATTGTATGTAGAGATGACAAGTTAAAGTTAAGTAATAAAATACATACATGGATGTATAATCTATAAAGACCCTTTGTGGACTCTGAAGGCCTTCATGAAGGCACTAAAGGGTCGTGCTATTAGTAACGATGTAAGTTTAAACATTTTAAAATGATAAGACTCATATAAAACACTCATATAAAACATATGGATTTCCAAGGGCGCTACAAAATAATCGTTTCTCAAAGGGTAGCAGTACACTAAATCAGTTTTAGAAGCAATAAATTAAAGCAAATCGACCATTTCCGTTGTGAGCTGTTCGTATGGAAACAGAATAGTATGCTCACGTACGCTGAACATTCCCAATGAGTATCCGGCGCTTTCTCGTGCGCTTCATTACTCTGCTCTACGTGAGAGGATCTATATTGAAACACCTTTATTATAGTCCATTTCATCTGAATTTTGGTACAAAATTTATTAATGTTCTGTTGGATGAAAATAGTTCGTTACAAAATGCGTCTTTGAACTGACGCGGGTTTACATTGATGTTTCATATTTCTTAAAAGGTAACATTTGGTAGTACATACAATTTTAATGGTTTCGTTCGAAATTTTTCAAAAACTTTTGGTTCAGTGCTACCGTCACTTCAATCCAGCTATTTCACGCCAGCCTTCTTATAGGTTAGGCAGAGAACACCGAGTGCCAAAAATTTGTATCATAGCAGATCTGCCGTGCTTCTTCTAATTAATCATCTTTTTCATATATGTACGTCGCTTCCGAAGACTTCGAGCTCCCCTAACAATCAGTATTTTCTATAATTCGTCCAGATAGTTGAACGATGGGTACCCTCAGTACCTGCGTCCATCAAAATTTACATTGTATATCTCTTTTGACATTCTTCCATATCACTACAATCATTCTGTCTTTGAGACATATTATCCAGGGATAAATCACGTTAATTTTTAGAGTTAACTATGTATTTTTATCCCAGTTAGCGATTACATCATCATTATCATTATCATCAACAACTGCTATATAATTTAAAATAGCAGGTTTCAACGACATTGAACAACGTAATAGCTTTAACGAAATGTAAACAAAATCGAACAATTTAATATGGAAATATTAATAAGTTTAGAGAAGAGAATTAGCAAAGCCCATTAATTTGTAAACACGATTTTTCATAACACGCTTTTTAAAAACCACAAAGTTCCCACTTAAAGTTCCGCGACATGGCCGGAATTTATAAATGTTTGGATTTGAAATTAAATTTTTAATCCCTTTGAAAGCGACGAGAGGCAAAAGGATCCTTGTTTTTTAATAAAACCAAACACTGAATTCTTTTTGATGACAACAAATAGGTAGACGTTTGGAATTAGGTCGAGGTGATTTGAATAAGTAATTTGGAGAAGATATAAGGTAAACATCCGTCTAGCGATGGAAGTCGGGATGATGGGATGGGGCCGGATTTGAATGGGTCCAACAGTTATATTGCCAATAGCTACTGTGTATTTCGTGAAAACAGGACAGGTATGATATTAAAAAAACGTATATGTACATATGTATGTATTGATATTGTCTTTTCTACATAGTATCAATGATAAGTAATAAATAAATTTTATTATAGTCATATATATCGTATAAATAATTTTTCAGTCTATTTTCCTGTTACGAATTAAAAATTTCCAGGACGCTAAGTCTGAGAGGATTTATTCAATAACGTATACGAATTTTGAAAGCTACAGCATCATTTACTTTTTGTACAAAATTTCAAATTCACTTTGGAGTTTAACTTTTTACATGTACCAACAGAAAGTCGACGCGATGAATATTCCTTTATACACGGTGCATGAAACTCTGTCGTCGTAATATTTGCACGGTGGATAAAGAAATGTGAATGTAAACGTTTTTGTAACAACGTTACGTTAATAAAAATGTTACGTGATCCATTAAGCTCGTCCAACAATACTAAGACAAATAGAACTAGATAACAAACATAGATAAAACTAGGTAGGTGCTGTTTTTTTTTTAATTTTTAATGGAAGTTTAACTAGCCTTAGGTTACTCGGTAGTAACACAAGGCATATTTGCTTTTGTCATTTTTATAACAACACATTGAAAGTTCTACGATTAATTAGGTGTGCGATGCTTATCGTAATATAATAATTTAGAATTTGTTATGATAATAGTGTAAAATCGGTCGGATCTGGCTGATAAAGGGTAAAGACAAAGGGTTGAATGTGGAAACAAGTCAGGTCTTATAAATAAAAGAAAAAATAACTTAACCTCGTAATCATCTGATCAGTCTATACATTATCAGTTAGTTTTTATTTATTTATTTACTTTGGGCAATAACGCTTAAGAATTAAATTTTTATTAAACCTTATAAGACAAAAAATATATCATGCAATATAAAGAAACAAAAAGAAATTATTCAATAAAATTTTCTACAAAAACGGATAATTCGCATTCGCGAATGTCGGTAGCGGCATACACGTTCGCATTCGTGAATGTTCGCCGAATGCGGAGATGTCCCAAATAATAATTATCAAATAATATTTTTTGGTAGGTGGAAGTCGAACTACCACCACTACCACCAAAACTCAGGGCCACTATCATCATCATCATCACCATCATCCTATCTCAGTTCACTGTTGGGCATAGGCCTCTCTTAAAGCCATCGCCAAGCAAACGCCATCGCGCCCTGTGTATCACAGTGTCACAAATATTTATACATACTCACAAATCACACACGGGTCTTTGGCTTCCGTTACATCTATAGTTTTTTAGTTTTGTAATCAATAGTGTCGTGAACCATCGTGGTGACCAACATTACATTTTTTTTTATTGTAAAATAAGCTCATTCTTGCTACTGTGGTCTATTATTTCTTTCGCTGTTTTGTTCACATGCGCGCCAAATAGGTAACATTCAGGAAGTTGTCACGAGCAAGTTTTGAAGCGTCAATAATTAAGTTTCACCCTTTCAACGCTGAGTGGCGCTCTACGTAGTTGTAAATACTATAACAGTTTATATAATGATCTCGAAAAAGAGGCACAAATTTTGGAATGAACGTCTACTTTTTATTGTTATATAATATTTAATAAGTAATTAATAGATAAATGTCTGATTTTAAATGCATAGTTTAAGTTGTTTCTACTCCCTAAAAGATGGCGTTGTTGGATACGTAAAGCTGTCTGACACAAATTTAATATTGAACCAACAGCATAAATTAATTGGATTCTCAAGGTAAACAATATAGTCTATTAAACTCCCAAATTTTGTAGGGACCTGTTTGCGTATACTGTAAGGTGATCCGGGGATCATCATTAAATAAATGAGGTAACAATGTTACCATGCCGAGTAGGCAATAAATTTGGAGCCTTATTAATTTTCAACTTTAGTTGGGGTTCGTTTTAGAAGCTACGCGTAGGTTTGTGGTTTCGTATTTATTTCTGCTAACTAGGAGTAGTTTAGTGTTCCACGCTATTTAACATACTAATTAATAACGCATTTATACGGAGTAACGTTTTCTTTCAAATCTCAATCTCAACGTTCCAAAATATTATTAATATTAAGGAGCACAACTATTATTAACCCAGTTTTGATTATTATTGATAATATTCTACGCAATCTAATTATATACTTACCGTGTATTGTTCAGCAAAGTCTTAGTGATGTACTTACTGCTAATTAGATTAGTCAACTAGATTAACTGAAGTGTTTGATTCTTAGATGCGGCTTAGATTAGAATCGATTTGCTTATTATAGAACTAAGATGATCATGATTTTCACCTCTGTGGTAGTATTATTGATAAGCCTTTTCCTTGCGCTTTGGTTATGTTAAGGATTCAGTAGGTACTGGATTGTTATTAGTTTTATGTACCAATCAGTATAACTTGTCTAAGGGTTTTAGATTGCTTAAAAATTTCATCATTGCGTTTTCATCGTGTGAGTTGCAATCGGAAAGCATCTCCTTTTAAGTCGCTATGAAATAATGTTGAATTACAGGCCATCATTTATATTCGACAAAAAAAAATGTTGGTGAACAAAAGGTCTATTGATGTATTTGATCAGGAAATTAACGGAGTATGTTTTTATAGACTAGTATAAATTTTGTTGATATTGACAGGAAGTTTTTGTCGTACAACGTAAAAAGCTATGGGACATAGGTAATGTTGGTAGAAAAAACACTAGATGCACAATGCGTATACAAACCAGTTTCTCGTGTTTTCCAAAAAACTATTCCTGAATACGTTTTCCGATTGTAACATTCCGAACATAGCAATTCGTTGCGATGTATTGTTGTGTCGACACGTATGGATAGATATATTTTTCGTACGGAATGTAAGAGTCGATTGGTTTTTTAAAACCTTGTGTTCAGATATTCTGCGCTGCATGTTTAAATATACATTTGCATAATTTTAAGAATTAAGAGCATTAATTACCTACCTAAAATTTACAACATGATTTGATTCGGCTGGTAATAAATTCCTTTAGTATTAAGCCATCTGTTAAGAAAATGATGGGTAAATAAATAAATAAATAAAAAGTTATCAAAATGATACATCGGAAATCCGTCACCTTGCATTTGTTTAAAAAGTGGTATTAGTTGTGGTATCACAAATTTCATATTTTATTACTTCATCGCTACCTGGGCACGAGCGTCGCCGGTATCTCAGACAGGTATCGGATTACTAAAACAGTCACGGCTCACAAAAAGAGCCGACAAAGCGGCGACGGAGTGCAGTGGCGACCGCGACTTTTTACGGTCCATCGTCACATGCGGTCGGAAAGAACGAGAAACGTTCATGCAAAACGAACGCATTCGTGTTCCGCGTCGGGTGGAGTAAGAATACATTGCTCGAGCCTGAGTCGGGATATAGGTGTCGTAATAGGTGACTGCATCCGGCGCTGGCAGATTACGGTATGGCGGGATCTGTCTATGCATTGCTATGCTATGTCTATGCTGCCTATAGTACAGTACTATCGTAGGTGGGGCGAAAAGCTGTGCTCTACGATCCCCAATCCCACGCC
>DWFO01003652.1:0-12073 GCA_018246595.1 Mimoniades nurscia nurscia | reverse complement strand
GACCTCCCGTTCGGCAGTCGCACTTGCAACCAACATGACCAACGAGGCAGTTGTATATGTATATATGTAACAACTTACACCAGGATGTTTTCCATTTATTATCATCATCATCATCATTATTACCAACATCCACGTCATCACCACCATCACCACTCCTTATGCATTAATAATTTTGCTCCTTAACCGTCTCTTGAAGAAGAGAAAAGTAAGCCATGACAAAAATCAAGGCTTTCCTACTTACAGTACATCTGAAATTTATTCTTATCGTCTAGTATGTAAATTAAAGTTGTCAAAATTGAAGTTACTTTATCTCGCGCCCTTGACCCGAAACAGAGGCACATCACCATTTTATCACCACAGCGGCTTCTTGAAACGGAGTTTTATTGTAATGTTTCAATCAAGCGGATATAAATCCACCCTTGAGGTATAAAACTCGTAAATTTCCTCTGTATCTTATCAACATCGCTCCCGTCAGGGTTGTCAAGTACGCGTGAAAGGCGTGTAAAAAGCTGTTCATAAATAAAAAAGAAATTTTCCAATAATCCCCAATAATTATGTATCATGGTGTACACATATGTACATCACACACACGCATTTGCACGTCACACTCTACAATCCACAGAATTCCAGATCAGAATAACTTTGGCTTAATTTATTGACGATAGATTTCTGGAAGCACAACTAAAATACAACAGACACAATAGTTTCTTTTCAAATAAGGACTATAAAAAATTTAATATTTACATACATGTATATGTTAAAATTATTTGAAAATGGAACTATAATAGAATACTGAGCGGGAAGTCTCCATCTGTAAGGATAGAGATATAGTTGCTACTCTCTACCTTCACCGTAAGATACCTGGAGTAATGACATAAAAATAATAACAATTTATAACAGGACAGTCCATTATTATTAGTTAACACTTTAAGTTAGTTTTTACTTAGTTAGATATAATTTTTTTGCAATGTCACAACCCTACACGCATCATAGATAACAATAGTCTCCACTTAGGAAGTTATCGGCAGAGGGATCGGCTGATAGAGATTGTGACCGCAGTCGATTTAATTGTTATTTGGCTTCATTTGAATGAGATTATCGACTGTTAACTTTAAATACTATTAACTGCTTATGCGGGCAACACGCGCTCATAATTAAATTAAATTTTAAAAGCAAAATAGCCGTATTAGTAAAAAGGCGGATATTTCGAGGAAATTAACAAATTTTATTTATTATTATTACTTTCATTAAACGATACAGCGATCACCCCACGCTCCAGTACTATGTATAGAGCCTGTTCTATCTTAAATAGGCAGCTAATAACATATACAATGTATACGTACAAAATAAATGATGACGTAGATTTCTTACTATATTCGTACAACAGCAAACACCTGTACTTATCGCTAAAATATTTGGCTCATTGAAATACAAATTATATGAACCTCCACTGGGCAGACGGCTCAACGTACCGGTCATTAACGTCATGTGTTCAGAAGTACACCGCGTCTGTAGCGAGCCTAATTTAACCACAATAAAATAATAATATGCAAGCATTAATGTATTCATGTGCACGTGTAACAATTGACGTAGATGTAATGTAATGTATGTATTAGTAATGTAATTTATGAATGTAGCAAGGTATGATATGTAGTAGCAATGTAATGTATGTATGTAGTAATGTATAATGAGTATATATGTATAGCAATCTTCAAGCTCATTAGCCTCGTCTATAACATGGAAATAATTATTCGTAAACAATTAACGCCATAAAAAACACGGCAGCCATTTTGCCTCCATGAAAATTTTCTTCATGGATGTTATAATGGAGTTGAACGCATTCCATTACCAGTTCCATAATCATTTTATTGTGTTCGTTAACAAGCGGCCGGCCAGTTATGGGTTCTTTACAGAAATTTACTGCCCTCGTAAACTATGGCTTACTGGAAATTCCCTCTCCGAACATATTCCATTCATTTTCACATTAAATAAATAGATTAATACCCGTGTTATAAAAGAAAATACATTATATATTATCGTATATGTACATTTATTCTATGACGTCCTCCTTGGTCGTATTAGTTGCGACCGACTGCCGATCGGCAAGTCCTGGGTTCAAATCAAGGGTCGGGCACTCTCAGATTTTGTAATTTAGATTTTCTAGATGTGGCTCGGAGTCTAGATACGTACCCTGTGTATGGCAATAGGCTCACCACCTTTTCCATAGTATTATGTAAACGTAACTGTTGGTACGAGGATATGTACTACATTCTTCTGCCTACCTCTTCGGGGATTACAGGCGTGATGTTACTTTTTTTTCATTATACACAATAATCATTATACACACAACATTCATTATACACAATATTTATTATGTTCTTTCTTCTTACATAATATACATACATTCTACAACAGCGTAATTCTCCTGAATAATAAAACATTAGAACTAAGTATAGACAAAGAGAAATGATTTTGATAAATATTGTAATTAAATACGAACGAATCAATTGGGTTTCATTTAAAATTATTAAAAAATATGCTCATTTACTAGATTTATTGTACATTTTCATTGCGCATGTGATAATATTTCATAGCATTGTTAGCAACTGGGACGTATATTTACGAGTCTCTCAAGATGTTTACGGGGCTCGTAAATACTCGGGTTACAGCTAATAAGTTACGATAAGTGTTATACATGTTAAATTCAAACTGGAATACAGATGAATTTACTGTGTTTAGATTGCAAGAAAATATTATATTTTTTCTTAAAGAGCATGTCATTAAGTATTGAAGAAAATGAAGAAGATAAGGAAATCTCACTTTAGGTTTTATTAGTTTACTAAATGAAAACTATTTTTATATAGTTATGAACATTATAATATAATTATGAACATTAAAATCACCTATAATTTAAATTTAATTAAATCTTCTACAACAAGGATGACATTAAGTGATACTTACCCAAGTGCGTTTTGATAACAATGGACACATAATTGAGCTCTGCCAATGGAAACTTATAAACTTTATAAAGAGAACTACTGAAAATTTTAAACATTTATGAAGGGTCAAATATGTTACTTATGTATGTTCGAAAATACAGTAGTTAAGAGTGAAGAAAGTTTATTCTTCATATCATCATCATCAAAATGTTTCAGTGCACTGTTGAACATAGGCCACCGCTGAGGGGTTATGGCCATTGTCCCTGTAGTTCGGGAGTAGAATACGAGCTACAGTATCTCCTGCCTGTCGTAAGAGGCGACTAAAAGGAGGCTTCCGGGGTTGCGAGCGGCTAGAGTGGGATTTATAACTTTCCTACATTTATAACTTTTCTACAGATGTTTGATATGTATAGATATTTGATATTTTATTCTATGTATAGACTTTTATACACAGATTGTCTTCAAACAAATATTCTTAACGTAATAAATTTGAAAGTCAGCGCTCCAAAGGTCAATAGGAACAGACCGACAGCCTCATTAAAAGCACAGCACTAACTGATCCGAAAGCCATAAACATAATTAGATGCCATATTATGAGGACGAGCGCACACTAACATAGCTATTATCTGTTTGCGATAATCAATCAGTTTTTTTTAATTAATCAATATTTAATCATTGTAAAATCACCGTTATTTAACACTTCAAACGTTATAACCATATCTCCTTTTTAGTGGCTCACAACTAACACACACGAAAACTCATAAAGATGTTAATGTATGAATGTGCATTAGTACAAATGAATATGAAAACAAATTCTGTGATTTTAGTACGCAGTAAATTTTAAAGCTGGCCGTTTACAACTCTGACAGAATAGATCAACGGGCTCATTAAAACTCATCGTGATATCTATTCGCTATAGGTACCCATTTCCATCTCAGACTGGCAACATTGGCAATATATTGCTATTTTGTAAAGTTGCAAGGCTGACCACACGCGTGCTAATGTCGTAATATTAATAGCTCATAACATTATATTTCATGGGACGAAACCAATATAAAGTAACGTTAATATTAACCATTTTGTTCAGTATAGTAAAAATTAGTTCAAATTTCATCTTTGTATAATATTAATTGCGATGATAGATTCAAATATTTCAGAACTGAAATAAAATTTGAAATCAAGATTTACTGCTGTTATTAATAACAGTACTGTTTGAGTGCGTTAAACAGACCGCACGCGTTTGGTCGTGTGTAACCAGCTTAAGAGATAATTCTCAGTAATTTTCTGGTGTAAATATATCTGCATAACGAAAAGGTGTTGTAAAGCGTACCTCGTTAGACATTTCTATTGATCAGTTGTGAAATTAGCTACTATTAAGTAGTAGTTAAGTTCTAGAATGGGGTATTGTTCATGAGAATGGAGTATACGGTGCAGTGTACGGAGGATCCCACATTCTCTAAACATGGATTTTAGTGACATTTATTTTGTGGTATTACATAAAAAAAAATACCAAATTATTACTATTAATATAAACGTAACATCACGCCTGTCATCCCCGAAGAGGTGGGCAGAGAAATGTAGAACACTCCAACATTTTATCACTTACGTTTAGATTTACTTTCAATATATAGGACATAATAAATAAATAAATGTGTTGAGACCTTTTCACACACTGCCGTGTGTTCCCAAATAAGGAGGAGCCTGATACATAGTGAATACATAGGTACTTATACAGTTTTTTTTCATTGTTGTTTTCTGTACACCCAAATCCAGAACAAATATTCACTTGTCCTCATAAGTGGAATTCGAACCCATCACCCTCGACTCAGTGGTGAGATTTATTAACTACTGGATCAACGAACAAATCCAGCATGTTTATGCTGTGGTCCAGCATTACTTACAAAATCAGCGGTGGCTTAGCATAAAACCTATAAAGACGAGCAATTGTATTTTAATGTATTGCAATAACATCTCCCATGCATCGACAGGATATTTGCTTCGCTTTTACGCAATAAGGAAGTCACCGCAGTAGAACATGAATCATTATATGCATTTTGTACTATAATTTTCCTAAATTAATTCTCTGTATAGATACGAAGAATACTCTAGTGATAAATTTACATTCAATAGCTTGGTTTCAAAAATATTTTTTTTGAAAAAACTGGTCATTAAAAATATGTACATAACATCATTGTCGCTCTCCTTGTTGCCTTATATTGTAAAATGAAGTTTCGATATTGCACCGAATTGTGCCCGTGAGCAGCAGCGCTTTCATGGTTCCATTTTTGTTTAGAACGTGCCTTAAGCAGATTATTGAAACATGAAGTTTATCAAGTTATTCTTTGTGTACCCAAATAACACATATCATGGTGCCAAAATCGAGAACATGAGATTGGATTTAATATAAGTGGCAAGAACTAATTAACATCACATATATGAGTATTTCTCCGGCTTGTGTATGTCTGTGTTGTATTACTATATTTAGTAGCCCACTGCCGGACATAGTCGTCCCCTAATCGGCGCCACTCCGCCCAGTTCTGGCTTTTTGAATCCATTTGTATCCACTGTTTTCTTAAAGTCCTCAGATCACCTGAGGGAAAGCAATCTATGTTCTGTACACCAAGTTGTGGTCACCAATCAAAAGTAATAAAAATAAAAGCAAAACTTAATATTTACCTTGAGAATTTCATGAAAAAGAAACTTCCAGAAAGTTTTGGCGTTCGTTAAAGGTAAACTTCGTCCAGTTAATCGTTTCTCATGACTCGCTACGAGTGAAGCTCGATTAAATGGTACCCGTCTTCTAATTGATAACCCACATTTTAAAGTCGACCCTCGACGTTTATAATGAGACGAATGAGGTCAAATTCCCCTATTAAAGGGATATTGTTTTGGAGAAATGAAATAAATTTTAATGAAGACGCCGATAACAAAATCGGTCCGTTTTCACTGCCTACTAAACAACGATATCAGCTTGTAATTATCTAATCTGAGTTCATCTTGCTTTGTGGCAATCATATTTGTAAAAAACTATAGAACAGTATAACCTTCCACAGTTAAGTTCTCACCACGTTATAAACCTTTACATACAGATTCCAAAATGAATACAAAGTTTTAAGATTCTTTTTTTCAAATTCTATCTCTTTTAACAGCTGTACGTTACATATTAGTGCATGGATTTACAAATACTTATCAGAAATGAATACTATGTAGATTGCTTACCAATGTCACCGTCACGTCTCATTTAGAACGTGTACCTAAACGGCATCTAGAAAAATCAATTATTGAATACACTAACAATATCAAAATTTTGTAAAGATTTTAATTTCCTGTAGATTATAAGAGAGAAGAAGAAGACAGGAGAGTGTGAAATTGGTGCGAAAGTTAAAATTAAAATAATAATTGTTAATCGATAAAGAACCTTAACAATTTGCAGACGCTTTAATCTGGAACGTTCTTTAAATATCATTGTGCTCATTAATAACTGCTCCCGCTACTACGCAGCTAAATGCGTTTACGATGTATCTAGGTCTCATTAAGATCTTTCTAGAACCCTCTTGAATATTCATGACCCATCCTACAAAGTACGGAAATTTCCTGGCTTTTCCCCAGCTCGACCATTCTTAATAATGTCTTCAAGTATTAAATATCTTCAAAATATCTTAAGAAATGTTTGCGCTACATCTGCTCAATCCATTTTGAATTAGGTGTGGTCGCCATGATGTATTATAAGTACATTTCCTAAAGTTCAATGTTTGGAAAAACAGTCGATCGGATACATTTAAAAATGATGGAGAGCACATCCAGGCTTGAATTGTACTATAATTCAAAATTAAATTAAAAACATTGGAGTTTAACAGACATTATGTGCAGTAATAAACGAAGTCGATTTAAAAGTCAAGAACTTTCAGGAGTCCAATGTTTATGACTTTCATCCAAGTAGTATGTTGTTGACACTTTCTTATTTACGAGTAGATACTTCTCTTATGGTGCTCGCAAGGCGTATAGCTCTAGATAAAATATTCTTGTACTTCAAGTATGAAACAAATGTCCATACCAATATTATTATGTAAAAGTAATTTTTCAGCTTTTACTTTTCACAATAAGGTCACTGAACTGATGTGGGTAAAATAAAATTAAAATAGAATTAAAAAATTATCCCTATTAGATTTTAATATGGGAAGAAATATATTAACTAAGTATTAACAGGTATGTGACAAAAAAAATGGTTGACACATACTTACATATTGATATGCTCATGCTATTATTGTATACTACGCCAGGTCCCTTACGGAATAGGCAGAGAGTATCAAGATACAAAAAAAATCATTTCTTTTGGATCTTTTTTTATGAGCACACATATTAACGAAAAATAATAACGAAGCACAAGGATAAGGAGATAGAGTAATAAAAAGATAAGATTGCCTTCAAAAAACAGTTTTATTCAAGCTATTATACAATACACCCAAATTTGGTCAGAAAGTTTAACAATACGATAGCAGCTCACCGATGGAACAGGGTTTGATGCAACACTCGGTAGCCACCATCCTCTTGCCCCTGGTGCTGGCTAAGGCCTTGGCATGACTTGAGCGGATCCAGGGCCATATCTGATCATAATCTGGAATCGCGTTCGATTGGAACCGCTTAACAGTCAACATTTTGGGTTCATCTTCACACAGGGTGTCCAGTAATTGGGCGAGATTTCTACCGCACACTTGAACAAAGCCAAATTCTGCTGATACAGTCATCACTCCAAGAATAAAAACGAAAACTAATTGAAGCTTCATGGTTTGGTTGGAACTAGACTCAGTAGAGGGTTTCGGTTATGAAACTTGTCTCCGACTTGCTTGAAACTGTTGGTTCAACTGCTTCGATGGTTCTATGGCTGTTTGAACAAAACCCTCCGTTTTTATACTACCCGATCGCATTAATATTCATGGGGGTTGGGACATGATCTTAATTCGATTTGATCATGTGGTAAACAAATTAAGATCGTAGGTGTTTGATGTGAATAGGTCACCGATTAATTACTATCTGATGTCATCCTCGCGATATGTTCGACGCATATTAATGTAGATCGTGTATAAATTATTTGACACGATATTAAGAAATTCCACGCTCACCCTGGACTCTGTTAAATACAAAATGTACAAGTTTCGTTTTGCTAGATCATCATGACTAGAGTTTTTAAACAGGTAAGTAAGTGTTTAATCAAAAGAACAAAATTGTCATTTTGGAGACTAGGAGTACATTGCCATTCCATGTACGTGAAGAGCTGTTTCCATTAAAACAGTGGAGATATGAAGCGACTTCAGAACATGCCAAAATATTTTGGCTGCAAGTTAATTACTTCCTACTACTGGGCTCTACCCATAGGCGTACTGAATATTCTACTCATCAACTAATGAAGTATCGTGAAATTTCGCCGCAAGTTGCCACAAATCTGACGTCAGATCTAGTCTCGCATCGCTTAATTTTCCAAATGTTCCAAATGTTCTGGTATTGTGACAGAATTACGATTTTTTATAAGAGCTTTCGAACGCAGAGGTAAAACTATTTAGTTTATTAGAAACATCATTTAGTCACCATGAATATTCATGGAGCCATGATATAATACGGGAATCTCAAAATCGAAAACCTTATTAAATTTCTCTTTAGAAAATTGGAAGTGCATTTAATTGATGATTTTTAATCTATTGCGTTAATCGCTAACGAACGTTTCGAGTGGGAGTAGAAATCGACAAGTCATGATTTCACGTAGTTTGGTAAAGGTTATTATAAATTAGTAAACGTTACGCATATTTTCTTCAATAGAAATTATTATACTGACAATAATGATAAGACCTACAGTGTAGGTATGACCGAATATTTAATTTGATGGCCATCTTCAATACTTATATGTATATAAACGTAATATCAGGTCTGTAATTCCCGAACATGTAGGCAGAGGAGTGTAGCACATTCCCACATTTCAAAAATTACATATATGTCCCATAATGGAACAGGTGGTGAGTATATTACCATGCACTAAGATATTTAGATTCCTAGCCACTGATATATATTTAAGTTAGAAAAATCCCAATAGTATACGACCCAGAATTTGAACCGAGGACATCTCGTTTGTCAATCGCGCTTACAACCAACGAGGCAGTCATGTGTGTAATTGAAACTAATGATACTAGTGCAAATTTGAATATCAAAAACGAACTGTTCAATTTAGCCTTTTTTATGTGAAGAGAGTAGCAAGCACAAAACACAATAGGTCACAACCGCTTATGACATTGACATGCTTACTCAAACGACTTCAGTTATACCTACTTATCAATAAGGCATCACATTTCGCTTTGAAATTACTTAATTATCATAGGAATAGCTGCGGTTTCAAAAGGCTTTTTGTATAATACTAAATATTTTAACTTTTGTTTAAATTTCTTAAAAATAACATACAAGTTGTAGAGACACTAAACAATTATACCGCGTAAAAGAATCTGACCGAAACCCGTCTTTCAGCTCAAACTAAAACTGAAACTTCGACCGAAACCTACTATGATTACTATTACAAAGAAACGACATGTTTGAACATCAAATTTATCATATTTTATAAAATCTGCCAAATAATATAAACCCGTTGGATAACGGCTAGATCGCGTCAAGTCTTCTTGTTCGAGATATCCCGGGAGCTCTGTTCGGGATACTTTGTAGTTGTGTACACTTATTTTTTATTTTTTATTAAATTCTTACACCAACGACATCACAGTATTCATCATCGTCATCAGCCTATCTCAGTTCACTGCTGGACATAGCCCTGCCCCAAAGAGCGCCATTGCGCCCTATCCTCGGCTTGCCGCATCCAGCTTCTGCCTGCAGCCTTTCGCAGATCGTCAGCCCATCTGGCCAAAGGTTGTCCACTACTGTATTATAAATTATTACCTTTTGCTATTATCACGTTCTCCCTGCTTTTCTATCATTAGAGTACAAGTTAAAGTATCTTTTTCTTTCTTTTATTTTAAAACCACTAATAATAATCACTAAGTTTTTTATAAATAATAAATAAATAAACGTTGAAATGTAGATTCTGAGTTAAAAAGGACCTAAAAAGAAAGCTTGTTAGTTGCAAATTTATCAGAAGTTCTAAATCATGTGCAGTTTCATTCAAAAAGGTCTCATCAATTCAATTCATAGCATTATAACACAAATACAATAGGCCCGGAGTCCTATGATAAGTTTTCAGTGCTTTCACCAAACAATGGAACTAGTTAAAAGTTATTTATCTATTGTGTTCCTGTGCCTTTGCATCTATACATCTAATAAGAAAGAAAAGTAACATCGTTACTTCTCTACAGCAGATATATAAGGCTACCCATTTTCTTAACAAGACCTCCATAATAGATGGCGAACAAATTCTAACATTTCAATCATTGGATTAAACATGTTGGTATATGGATTACTTAGGCAAATCTTACTTTTTATAGATTCCTGGTACATATTCTACTGTGTTGCTAGAATGTGTATTTTCCAATATTATTCTTGCTAATATTGTTAGTATTGCTAATAGTTTTGGTAACAGTATTATTATTATTTAATTAAAAATTCAACTCAAAAATCGAATTGAAATAACTTTTATTTAATACTAGGCGTGTACGAGTAAATAGTTTTAATCAATATAAGGTATAATATGCATACATATATAGGGTACATAGACAATAATTACGTTACACAGGTACACGTTAACACATTCAGTACAGCAGAAACAGCACGAAACAGCAGATATTTTATTCATGTTGAAAATATCATGATCTAACAATAGGCCATAAATTCGCTTATCAAACACGTGTTCAAACAGCATTGAGTAGCGATTTGCCTTTTCCTTCTCGACCCCAACAGGGCATGTGCCTTAGTGGCCAGTATCGGCCACTCGTAATTCGCGTTCTCACTGGATGCAAATCTTTTTACCAAAGGCGAGCAAATGTTTAAAAGAACTTCAGACAGCTCAGATCCACAAACTCTAATTCTTCCATTACCCGCCGAATATGTTATCGCCAAGACAAAAGTACCAGATAGAAAAAGAGACAAAAGTAACATTCGGAAAAGGGAGTTCATCGTAATTGCTTTAGTACTAAGTCTTATGCTATGCACCCTGGAACGATGTACGAGGAAGTGGTTGCTAAAAGTTGCATTTCCACATATTTATACCATATGCACCTCAGCAATATTCAGTATTATTTATGATGCTAATGAGACCTGAATGTGTGAACACGGGAACAAGTGGAGCGATTAACGCTTTAATAAGGGTTGAAGCATGACGTAATGTGATGGCAATGGGGTGGTATATAATCTTGAGAGATAAGAAATTTATTCATTATTAAGAGAGACTCGGTGAGTAAAACTGTCTTGTTTCAAGTTTTTATTTAGAAATATGTTATTATTTATTAAATTATTTTTTTATTTAGAATTAGGCATTAAATTAAACTCTTCTTAAATTTGTGTGTAAATTGTAGCTTTTCAAGGCTTCATTTTTATTATGTAATATAATTAAATAATTTTAAAAAATATTGTAAATTATCCATAAATCTATTTAAATATTTAGCGACATTACGCTACGCACCACGATTTTTTTTGGCTGATCCATGCCCTAGATTGATGAGGAGAGTGGCGTGATGGCTCATATTGAAAAGCCACCAAAATGTTTTTTTTACCTTTTACTACATTACCTACATCATTCATCATCATTATCATCAGCTTATTGCTGTCCACTAATGGGCATAGGCCTCCCCTGATAAGCGATGCCCATAATCCCCACGCTGGGCTTGTGGGTTAGAGTATGCGTTACGACACCCTGTATCCCGGTACGAAGAGGGAATGTATTCTTATTCCGCCCTGACACAGAATACACTTTTATTAATTTTATTTTTAATTTACCTTTTAACTTACATTAAGTTTTTACATAGTCAAGTCTTTCAATAAACCCGTTTATATCTACCGAAAAGTTCCTTCGTACTGTCTCTATCGTACAGCGCCTTAAGGTTTTCTGAGATAAGATAAGATTAGTTGACTAGACCATAGACTGCCTCGTTGGTCGTGTTGGTTGCGAGTGCGACTGCCGAACGGGAGGTCCCGGGTTCGATTCCCGGGTCGGA
>DWFO01003651.1:0-12074 GCA_018246595.1 Mimoniades nurscia nurscia | reverse complement strand
TTGACCGTCTGTTGATGTTTTTATACTCTTGTTGTACTGTGAAATGTTACTTCTAATTAATACGGTTTGTATAACACAAAAATGTATCGAGATTACATTTTTCATCACGATTACGGGAATTTGTGAATTTTTTTTTAAATCTAAATGCGTGGGCCGTTCGTCGATCTGGTTCTTTTTTTATATCACACGTTGCCATATAGGGAGCCGGCGTTGTTTTTTGCTCGAAGATAATTGGGGGGTTGGGATGTGAGATAGGCTTTCTTATCGCCAGAAAACAGTTCAACATCTGGTAAAAGAATCTTTTTTGATGAAGAAAATGTTTACAAACAATGGGGTTGACGGGGGCCAGCTACTGGTTAAACAACAATAGGGTTGATGCTTTTAATATACAATATCTTATTCAACCGCGGAACGGGGTTTTCTCGAATATAAGAAAATTATTATTATTATTACAGCAAAGATCCTCGTAATATTTTATTGGAGTGTTCTAGATTAAGTTAACTTCTTGCGTTACAATTAGTTCTAGTATTTCCTGTTCGTTAACCTTGGTACGTTTCGCGTTTGGCGAACGAGAACTCTGCAGTGTAAGTCCTTAATTATATAATAACGCGACCAAACCTCGACTCTTTGGCAAGAGCGCGCTTTGAAACTGCCAAATGACTAGACAATAATGCTTAGTATATTATGGGATTTGGTGCAAGTGTATTAGCTATTTGCTGTAATGGCTAATACTTTACCGCGATTACGTAATCTTCTTTTGAATGTCATTGCTGAGAAATGCTTATAGCATTAGGCGTAACGCACACAAAAATATGAAAATGATTTAATTATGTGTTAAACTCAAGCATTTTTACACATATTACCTACATACATATCATAACGCCAGGTACCTTGCGGGGTAGGCAGAGAGCACAGAGTGTCAAAGACCTCTATTCTTACACACCTATCGTGCTTCGTCCACATTCATCACTCTCTTCATACATGCACGCCGGTTTCAGAAACTACTAACGTTCCCATCACATAAAACCTTACTTACTTGGTCTAGATAGGTGCGTATTTATTTAATATTTTACACGTATTATTGTTATGAATATGATTAAACGCTTTTATTTGTTGTAGCAAGAAATAGTGTATACCAATTTTTTTGTGTGATTATATTTTGTACTGTCATATAAGATTTAAAATGGTACTTAGAAAATCCCAATACTCTATTAACACTTACAATAATCGAAGGGCATTGGATATAGTCAGCCTACTATAATTTTATATATAAATATCATTTCAACCGTAATATTGTAACTTTTCGCGGAAAAGATTTTTTTATTTCAGTCACCATAGATTAGTCTCTAAGAAAAAATATTACAGATGTCCAGAAATGTCTACAAAAAATACGTAAATTCATGTAGCAATCCGAAGCATTAAATAAGTACTACAAACATTATATTCTTATTTAAAAGTTATTTTGCAACAATTCGCAAAATAATGAACCTCCGGACTATATGCGGATTACACCCCACTCCCCTCACCTAGATACATGAAGTGCACACCATAATAAATTAAATTACAGATTATTGCAAAGAAAAATACCAATGACCCACAATAGCGCCTGACTCCTCATTAGCATTATATACATACGTATATGTTGAATTTAAGTCATTCTATCGTACTTATTTAAAGTCCAAAAATACTTGTATGACAGTTAAATTTTACTTTATGTTAGTTGTATTTTGATGTATGGCGTGCCTAATGCCAGCCGGGCGGGGATCATGCAAAGCGTCGATTTGACTTTATGCATGATGCGATTAACGTGGATTAGGAGGTAGGTTAGTTGTTTAATAATAGAAAACCTTTAGTCAATATTAAAGGGAACGTTTGGTTCTTGCAAACGCAATTACTGTAAGTAAACCTTAGCACTCGTAACTGCTACTCAGCTACAGAAATACCAGAGTCACCTCTGGAAACATGATTGTCTTCTAAAACACTTCAGAAAGTTTCATTCCCTGTAAGAGAAAGTCGCATCGCCTATCTGGAATATTCGAAAGAAAGTAACGGTCAGTATTATTTATCGCGTGTTGTGTGTTTTTTATTATTACAGTACAATCATTTCAGGTCTTCAAGAATAGTCATACTTGGCGTCCGGTGTTCTCTGTCCACCTCGTGATTATATAGTATTAATAATGATTATCGAGTGTATGGCACATTTGAAGTTGTCCCGCGAGCCGTTGCTTTGCCAAATGGTTAATGACATTAGGTAGTTAACATGTAGATGACCACGCGAACTATGATGGAAAGTGGTCAAAATACAACAATTTATGTTGAGCTAACAACTTTGATGTAGAGCTTAATGGTCTCGTTAAATTTTCTTTTTTCATGTCAGCTATGGGACGTACACGAAATTTCCTTTGTACTGTGATAATAGTGAGTTTCGAATGGAATTTTATAACGGCGGCGAGTAATTTATATGGATCGCTGTGTGCAGGTCCTTCCATCAATGGTGACTTAGCGCGGTCTGCGTTCACATAATATGTGAACGCTGACCATTGTTAGGCATATTTTATAGTTGGGCTGTTTTGAGGACAGTGTGCGGACATGTCCCAAATCATTTTATCATTGTTTTTAGAGTTGGGAATGTAAGCTGAACAATGTACCTCTACTTTGATGATTGCTAACTGATACTTAACTCCTACAGTTACTAATCGGCACTAAACAAGCCTGGTAGATATATATCGTCCCTGGTTGGCTATCAAGTGCCGTTTCCAACTGTGCTAATAGGTTCCTTCAAGTAAAACAGCGCCCATCGACCCTCGCCGCGTTCCTATCTCCAACGCATTACATTAAACTGCACTTAGGGTCTAACTCTATATGATGCCCGAACGCGACATTAGAGTTACATTAAACTTTATTTTCCTCATCAACCTCTTTGTTTTTCTGTCGATGGACACGAGTTTCCTGAACATTGATAACGGTAAAAGATATGTTTGAATACGTAGACCGCCCACGGGTGTGACAGCGTTCTAATTTTGAACATACGAGTATGTAAATAAAACATATAATATGTAATCGTCGTATTTACATATTGAAATTAAATATAATTATATTCTATTCCATACTGGGACGTAAACGTAACTGGCTACCTACCTCTACAGGCGTGATAATATAACACATACATATAATTTTACGTTGGTTATGTATCAATTGGTTCTTTGAACTTGAAATTCCCCATAATAGCGCTTAACCTGGATATGTGCCCGTTGCTTGGCAATAAGTTCATCCACTATTCTATGGTGGGAAGTGTAAGTAACAAATGAAACACGGCAGTGTACTACACTCATCTGTCACCCCCTTCGAGTAAATACAGCCATGATGTTACGTAACATTATTATTGTACGTCGAAACACACCGGTCATATGTATGTAGGATAAAATATTGCCCGCTAGGTTCGCATTAATAAAAAAAGAGGGGAGTGTCTATGGTCGAGGTCTATGGGACAGATGGGAAGCGTGGAGAAGGAGTAAGACGTTGTACTGTATGGAAGACGGTTCACTGTTGTATTGTAATATTTTGTGTTTTTTCCAAGAAAATATAAGTCAAGTTGTGCTAAGACGCTTGTTTAAATTCCCGGATCCCACATGTACATGAGCAAGTAACATACAATATGTATGAGTATGTTATTAATAGTCAAAATGCATTAGTAGGTCGAGTTGTCGCACACAAGATCTTACGACGTTGGCTTTGTATACTCGCGCGGTCCACTGAGCGATGCCTATCCAAATGGAAATCCATCCAATGTACATATTAAATGTGTATACCGCCCGAATCTTGTTTACGTGAATTATCCTACATACGATATTATTTAACATGGAACGTGTTGTAGATGAACCACGATTTAACAATATTTTTATGTGTTTGCCATATATGTATTATTATCATCTATTTACAACTTTATAGGTTGTTGATCATTGTGATCACGATAATGATGACAGTAGGAATGTTTCCAGGTAAATATGTGTGTATGTTATATACCAATATAACATAAACGTACAAATCATATTATAACCATATAAAGCCCATGTACAAAAACCATATTAAGCGTCCACTCGATGGCATTAACTAAATGTTAACTTGTGGGTTTTTCGCGGTTAAGTTTTATATAGAACGACACTAACTAATATCGAAGAGAAATATTTTTATTACTTAGTACAGTTTTTCGTACTGACATTCCAAGTGTGTAGTTTTAAACACTAAGGGACATCGCTCGAAGCTAATAAATAATAGTTAAAAAAGGCACCATTGTGTGCCCGTAAAAATCGTTAGCAAAAAAAAAAATATTTCCGCAAACAATACAAACACAAACAAGAGTTTCTTTACGAGCGCGGTTAATTCGCGGCAAGCAGACGCGTATTCTAATAAGCCGGGAACATTACTAGATTTTATTGCGCGTTTTCACTTAACTTTCAGTCGGTGTTTCTCCTTGAGAGTCATTTTAGTACGCCATCGACTGGGCAGCTTGAATTATTTAGAGTATGCCTCAAAATACAGAACATTAAATTTTCACTGAGATCGATTGGCGCGCGGCATATACGCGGTTCTGTGGAAGAACACTACGAGTACAAGTGTGTTATTAACAAATTCTTTGAAATGTAATACTTTGAAAATTCCAAACAATTAAGTAGCATTAAACTGGCACAACTTGTATTTATTTATGCACTTGTTAATATATTTACGTAACTTCACGCCTGTAATCCCCGAAGAGGTAGGCAGAGGAATGCAGAACACTCCCACGTTTAATATATTGAATATAGGTATTTATTTCCTTTCAAATACAAACAGCCCTCTGTTGACTGTTAAATTTATTTTGTTTAGTTGTTAAAACTAAATATACATAGGCGCAGTTTTAAATACGGTATTTGTTTCAATTACTTTAGGTGATGTTGGCTTCCAACGTTGGAACGTTCTAATGTGCTCTTTATTAGGATTTAATATCCAAACGTTATATATAAAGAGTAGTGATAAAAATGATTTGAATCTTTAACATTCGACTTGTCAGTACGAGTTTCTTTGAAAAATATCAATTGTTGTTAAATAAATATCTTCTATTTGCTTGCTATAAATCTTAGAATAATATATAATATTCTTAAGGGTGTACGAAGTGTGCCAATCCCCACTTGACAGACTTGAGTGGCAGACTATGATCTTAACATTCCTTATTGTAAGAAAGAAAATAGGTGAATACAAGTTAACTTCTTCAGTTAACTAGTATTCACCTATTTTCTTTCTTTCTCTCTATCTAGCGCTACTTACTTTATTTTCTACAACATAAGATACGATAGTGGTACAAAACATACGAATACTAACCATGCACAGTCACATTAAGTGTACGAGTATAGTTTGAAAAAATTGGTACATTAAAGTTTCACTGTGCCGAGCCGCGCAATTATGTCGAAGTAAGTCGTATTGCAAATGACTTTAGACGAGTAATAGGAACCGTACAAGTTAGCTGCTGTTAGAGAATATTTACTTATTATTTAGGAGAAGAAATAAATTGGACACTTCCGTATAGGATATTTACTGTACTCGTAGTTATAAGTGTAGTCAATTACAATTGAAATTCGCCAGAATTGCTTTCAAAGTAACACTATAACAATTAATATAAAAAATATGCATATCAAATTATTATTCTTTCTTAGTATAAATGTTAAAATGTATTTATTAACTTAACCATGTTTATTTTAGGTACTTTAGAATTGAGCGCCTTTCAATAAACATTCACGAAGAAATTTAAGTAACAAATTTTATCGGCCCTCGAGCCGATAAAAGGCGAATGAACGGTAACCGAAGGAGCTGAATATTAGTGAAATACAGAGGCTTTTATCGTCCAAATGAGATACTACTTAAAAATACAACATTAAAATTTGATTGGCGCGTGCCGGGCGTCATATACTGAACTACATATACATATAAGTGGGATTACAAGTGAGTTTAGTCGAATGATTACACTCTTATAACTTCCCTATTTTCCGTCTATTTGGAATTTGTTTTTTCTACTTCCTATGTGAATTCCTCGTGGAAACGATAATTACACATGTCTGTAGTTACAATAGTATCTTGTGCTATATATTGTATTATTGTAGTCACAATAGTACAGTTATCACGTTGCTAATATCGAGTGAAAGTTACGATAAAGGTGTTGTTGTGTTATAACAGCAGCAACACTTTTGTTGAAGACAGACACACGAAAAACTATGTAGATACGTTCTAACTTGGATATAAAGCATCTCAACGCATCTCAAAGCAACGCAAGTCAGTATCTCAGATAACTGCTTTGTTTTCTGGACCTTGTACATTTTATTACGTACCTACATGCATTAATAGTAGAAATGTGTGTTATGTTGTGTTACGTTGAAATACGCAAATGGCTGAAACGGTGGTACTAGATATGACGTGCATAGAATGTAACTGAACGCTTTCACGTAACATTGTCTTATGTAATCAATAGATAGAATCCGTCCTAACCACAGACCCAAATTGAATTCTGTTCCGAATATATCGACTGTCACAACAGCCGAATTATTCCGGATCGTCTGTTGAGTTCAGAGTTAAATAATTTGAACAATATGTTTAATGCATTGATTCATAACAGGAATTAATAATAAGCTGAAAACGAAATTTGTTTCAGAATGTCTTGAAGTTTTATTTTACCAATGGTCGCTGAAATGAAATAAACGTTACGAAAAAAATACATTAAAGATTGGTTAACATCATAAAAACTAAGAAATTAAAAAATTTTCAGATACCTACGCACGGTTAGAGCATTATTTGTAAGGAGACTGTTTATTATTTGAAATAAACAACTTTGACTTGGACAACTGAGAGCTGCATCTTCTACAGCATTACATGGGACACCTGGTTTATTAGGTATAAAATCTTCAACCAACATTATTTATTAGGTTTGTACCTATACGTGAAAAGAAATGCAGGAATATAACAAATAATATACGTAATTTCGTTAGGGTAAGCAGAGCTGTATCTTCAGCAGATTTATAGGGGCTGGCTCATCACGTTCAAAGTCATTGGCCAGTATAAACCATTTCGTTTTTTTAAAAAGACATGTTCGTTCCAAACACACACACAAACGCCTTGACTTAGTGACTGTCAACATGATATGTAATAATATTTATAAAAATTAAATCCATAATTGGCTGTTATGTTTAGTATTAAGATAAATGTAAATGTAAAATTAAAAAGAGTTGTGGATTTTGTAAAATAAATAAATAAATAAATTGAGTGCTGCGATGTAGTTGAAATTAACCATTAATTATATTGCCTCTAAGGCTATTATTTTGCAGCTTATTTGAAGTCAGGACTCCTTTGGCCCGGACCTTTCAAATTAAATTATTCTTATTGGTACCTGGCATTTAACACAAGCGGCCCATAATTAATTTTATTTGGTATTAATTTCTCCGCCGTCCACTAATTCTCCTAAATATAATTATTCTCATGAAATGAATTCTACTCGCGAGGTTTATTTAAGAAATATTGAATATTACTATGTAAGGTATAAAACGTAGTACAGTTTGTTTTTTAGGGGTTCTCCGAGATAGGCGCAAAATAGCTTTTTTAAAGTACGCAAAGCGTTAGTGACTTCTGTGACTGTACAAATATATTTTTTCAACCTTATACTAGCTTAATCTAATCTTGTAACACATAATAGCGAAATGTAAGAGACTTTGTTCGTAATAACACTAAGAGAGAGATTAAAATCATCTTCAATGTTAGGTATTATTATAACATTGTAATACTAATTCTAAAACCAATTTTACTAAAGTTGATAAAATAGACGCAAAGAGGTTTCTGGATCACTGTAGGCTTTAAAGGTATTATCTTTCGCCCGTTCGAATTAGGATTAGAATAAGTTTGGACAATCTACAGAGCACTGTTAATACTGGCATTGTTCGTATCTGATATTAACCCCAGGCTATTGCCTCAAGACTCCAATCTATTATCTTAATTGCAATCCTATACTCGAGAGAGGACTAGAAGTTGTTCACTCCATGTACATTAATTTATATAAGACTTTAGATAACGTATAATGTACTATTAATTTTGTCTGAAATTTTATATAAAGTTTGAGTAAAAAATTATTTACAAGTTAAATGAAAATTAATGGCATAGTTGTTAATAAAGACATATCAGTGCAGATATGTTTTTTATACTGATATCTAAAGCAAACAATTGTAACCTATAACGAACTATACATACTTAGTGCATCAGTGCAGTATGTAGTCAAAACGGTGTATTTAATAAATATTTTACCATTCTTACATATTTTATAAGCCATTATTAGTAATGACTATAGAAATACACTAACAAGCACGCGGGAGCGTCAATTATTGCAAATTGGATTACTAAATTAATGAAATTCGGACAAGGAAGGTCAACTTCGAATTAATACGTTTAATTCACAGAGCACACTTTATCTATATAATTCGGAGAGTGGAGAACCAATCCTGAGAAATGTTCCTATGGTAACTAATATTGTAAATGGGAACGCATGGTTTGGTTTCGTTGTACGTTTATCATGACGGGAAAATGTAGATATATGTATATAGAAGGTATTCTTTGTATTTTTTTTAACGAATCTTTTAGAATTACTTGGTAAATATACAAGTGGCTATAGTCATGTGAATAAATCCGTGGGTTCAATGAGAAATTAATTTGGTTTAATAATTAAATTATTGTATCTCGGTAAACACAGGGAATCAGCAGAACTGTTGATTACATATACAAGAGGTACGTTACATATATGTACATAGTTTAGGAATTTTTGAATTCATGTTACCTAGGATAAAACTATGGCTAGCGTTTTATTACGAATTAAATATTTAATCAATTTTCCCTCTCATTTAGACGTCGGTATGCAATATGTAAAATTACTATTGTTTTAGGTTTATTATAAAAGATTCTTTTATTTGGGTTACAACTGTGCGTATTTTATTACTACAACTTTATACCTTTCGAAAATTTATCGCACATATGTCGGAGTGTCGTTATTAGGGCCCTAACACACCTGTATCACTGAGCACTGACAGGTCGGACAAAAGGTAAGTATAGATGTCGAATGCGATAAACTTACCCAATTAAGCTTGTTTTGCGCAAATTGTACCTCTATAAATAAATAATAGCTACTAAAATGGCCTATTGGTCTAGTGATTAGGAAATCTGATGGCCCAGGGCTCGTGGATTTGATTGCCAATGAACACAAGTTTTTTGTGTCTGTATTTTAAATTATCTATTTTTTGCATATTATTTTATTTTCAAATTTATTCAAAATTCAATTCAACAATGTCTAAACTGGGTACAGAAAACAAAATAACAAGCGAATAGTAATCGAAAATACTGCAGGTTGCATGAGGGTTGATATTTGTCGTGAACGCAAAACATATCACGATTATCAATTTCCTTATACAAATGACAATATTTCCACCTTGAGATTAAATATCACGCGCCTTGGCTTCCCGCGGAGCGACTTATAGGGGACGTCACTAAAACTGTGTATGGTATTGAAATATGAAGTTTTTGGTGCTTTTAAAATTTATTTGTGCTTTTAAAGTTTATTGTAATACCTATGTATGTATATGTATATTTATACAGACTATATTGCAATCATATCAAAAATAACATGAGTATTATGTAGCGTAATAGCGCAGTACTAAAAAGTGGATGAAATATCAGTAGGTGTGTACAGCAAGTAATATGCTCTTTTTACAATTTTAGCCTTTATAGTATAAACAATCATTATATAATGTGTTGAGTTATCTCAACGTAAGAATCCAACTAAACTAAATTATAATTCATTTATATAAAATATAAACAAACAGCGTTTCTATTTTAAAACCTGAATCTAGCAACAGGATTAAATATTTCTTGACAAAATAATTTCATACAAACAATTCTCTTATCGGTATATGAACGACATATCTTACATCTTTTCATGATATGTTTATTACTATTACAACATTTAATACTAATTCTAAAACCAATTTTACTCAAGTTGCTAAAATAGACGCAAAGAGGTCTAGATCACTGTAGGATTTAAATGTATTATCTTTCTTACGTTCGAATTAGTATTAGAATAAGTTTTGAATAAAAATTTCGTCATTAAAAATATACGGAAAAGGTACGCTACGGCTAATAAGTTGCATCGTAACAAAAAGCCCCCTACAAGGAAGTTGTTATATTTAATATGTAATGCGAAAAAATAAAGGTTTCAAGTAAATTAATTAATTTGTAAAAATTGTACGACAACCCCCATCACCGGGTTGAATGCACCCCAAGATGATAAGAACCCCAAGCTGCGCGTGCTATGTTGACTTCCGGTTTGTAAGGTGTATTAGGCAGATACTAATATGCGATGCTTTCAGATGTAACCTAATCTCAGAGTATTTAATGTTGTTTAAAATGTAATGTCTTTAGACTTCTTTGACTAAATGATTTTACAAAGAATACCCATTTTACAGATTAGTATATACTTTAATGTTCTTTTTGGTTTTCCATTTGCCATATTAATTATATGGTCACTTCTATTATCGGTATTTCTTGCAACTAGAGCTATGTAAGTAAAAAGCACGCCTAACGTTGCTTGATTATGTAACACCTACGAAAAAATCGTTTATATAAGATAACAAGCCTACATACATACATTTCAACATGTTGCATGATCTGTTTAACTAACACATTCTTGCAATTATTTATTGTTAAAATTACAATTCAAATAGATAATCTTTCATTTTCTTGAATCAGAAACACAATTGGCACAGAACAGCGTAATACTATGCAATGTATCCGTTCTAAATAGGCCGAGTAGGTATAATAGCTAGTGATACATCATAGGCACCCCCGTGGAGACCGATTTTCGTCGTAAAACCGATTCCAGAATAATCCGCTCCATTAGACCTGCCAACGTCGCTCCTGTAGTGGAAACATTCAAATTTATTTATCAGTCTATCTGTACCTTTGAGGCTGGTAAGTATACTGGTGTTGGGAGCATGCGTAGTGAGTCCCTAGCATAATTAATTTTATAGCGTTTGTTAATTGTTAAATGTTGTCATGTTTATGCGCGTAATTTCCCACATTTTGTTATATTAAAATTGTTTTACGTTCATTGTATTTATTTGTTGAATAACTCCCAAACCTGTGTATTCCAGGGTTACCCTATTAATGTATCAGAGCTTCAATAAATTATATTTTTTTATTAGATATACTCGCACTGGATGTTTAAATGTTGAAGAATGGTCACAATTCAGTCGGAAAATAAGACAAAGCATGTCAGATAAGTCGCAAAAGTCAGCTACATATCTCAAAATGATCTTTGAAGTATCATAAATCTTATTTAAGGTGTAAATCTTATTTAAGCTTTCATGAAATCTCAGATCTTTATGTCACGGACAAGCTGTATAATCTAATGTTACTTGTCAACTGTACAAAAAGTGTTCTAATTTACCAATTTTAAATAAATGATATTTGAATTTAAGTTTGATTTTGAATCTATATTATACCTCTTGTTACATTTTAACATAAAATAAATAATAGTAACTAAGTGTATAGGGAAATACATTTTAATGTATTTGTAATAGCAAACAAACACAGTAATACATGACAAACAATTTTCAACCAGAAAACGCCATAGACGAAAACTGAAGAATGATTTTCAATTGCCACGGCTTGCAAAACACCTCAGAAAACTCCAGCAAAAATATGAGCTTACAGCTTACCGTCGGCAGAATAAGTTGACGCGAAGCTGCATTGGACTGCTTCGAGGATTTATCTCACAACTTTTACACATATCGGTGAGTGTTTTGTACGTCGTGATTGAGTGGAAAGTACGAAGGCACTTCTTTTTCACTGTTATTTAACATTTTAATTTAAAAAAGTTAAAGGACTCTTGTAAACATGCACTCTATTTCAATAATGATGCATAATAATTATTATGATAAATACATTGACTGCCTCGTTGGTCGAGTTGGTTGCAAGTGCGACTGCCGAACGGGAGGTCCTGGGTTCGATTCCCGGGTCGA
>DWFO01003650.1:0-12074 GCA_018246595.1 Mimoniades nurscia nurscia | reverse complement strand
TCGACCCGGGAATCGAACCCAGGACCTCCCGTTCGGCAGTCGCACTTGCAACCAACTCGACCAACAAGGCAGTCAATATAAAGTAAAGTAAAATATATATAGTCAAAGAATATAACATTGAAATAATAGAATCCAATATTTGGGGAATAACGGCGTCTAGATTTTTCCATAACGTCCTTAACCTTTAAGGTGTCATGTTCATGAATTAAAATTTGTTCAGTTTGGTAAACTAAGGCACTAACCCTTTTCTATCTGACAAAAAAACGGTGTGTCACTGTGGAATGAAATAGCTTATTTATATTAGACTTAATAATATGATATCAGTGCCATCTAGCGGCACCTTCATATGATATATGCACCTAGTTATTGAACAGTATCGGCTTTTATAGGTTATAAAAATACTTGCAGTATTTATTGTGATTGAGAACAAATCCCTCACATACCTATATAATATCACCAAAATATTTACGATAGTTACGATTGATATTTGAAGTCGTTAGTTGACAGCCATTACGTCTAAAACGCTAATAACCAAGTTGGATGTCAAACAAACGCCATTGGAACAGCGTGGCAAAGATGCTGCTTATGTCGCCAATGTGTGATTAAACAAATATGTATAGTAAATCTGTTGTAAAATCATTTGTTTGCTCGGGAATTTTGTCTATGGCGTTTGTTTTTACTACATATATTTATTCACTGCCAGTAATGGCGTTCTTACATTTTAAAAATTATCTTTTAAAGATTGTACTTTCCTTTAGCAGCCTATTTAGATGGCAATCATTTTTAAAGGCTCGTCCTTACAGAGTGAGTCCGAAAAGTTCCTCCACGGACTTTATCGTTAATATTTCAAAGACCTGGTTCTTTTGAAAACATTCTCTTTTCCCTACACTTTGTTTATGGTAACAGTACGTTGGTGTAAAAACAAGTGGCGTGTAGCGTCCTCTAGGTATTATATTCAGTTGTGTAGGAGGTAAACCATGTAGTCTCTACATTAAATACTCTTGCGGTGATTTATGTTGGTAATATACGACTATATGAAACAGGAAGATTTAGGTTTCAAAGCAACGTGCTTTGTTGTCCATATCATTGTCTATTAAATAACCTTAGGATTTAAAAATCGATATATTGTTCATTCAATTACACTTTATAATTAAATTTTACAACATACTTATACCATCTACGTAGTTTAAATATTCGTTATTGCGTACAATAAATATTGTAAACATGAGACGGCTTTACTGTTAATAATATCTTTTGTGGAACAACCTATGGATAGGGGACTTACAGAAGAGACATAATAATAATAATCATAAAGCTTACAGTATAATAACACGAACCCTACTAGGATTTCCGTTTCTTTGAGCGTTGAGTTCCACACACAAAGATGTAAATATTCACACCCTGTGGATAAATAATTTTATCATTCGGATGACGTTAACGTGAATTGAAAACGGGACCTTTTACGGCGCCGAATGTATCGTCAATGAATGGGGAGCTTGTAGCGTTGGGTCTATTTTGCAAAGAAGATTGAAAAGTGGGGTCAAAATGGAATCAACCAAGAGTGCTATCATTTTCAGCTATTAGTAAACATTTATAGTTAAAGCAATCTAGGTCTATCCAACTAAGACTAAGACTCGATCGTTTAATCTAACAACGAAATAAACATCCAGAACTGGATCGACCGAACTTTTTGTAGGGATTTCAACCATATACCTGGATAGCATTTTGGAAGATATCCTGAAAAAACGTGCATCTGTTCGATAACAGCAAATGCGGGAAGTATGAGCCAAAGGTAAAATCATTATGTAAAGGTCAAGAACGAGTGAACGACCAACCTGGAAAATCAATGTGAAGAAACGCATAGGACGCCGTAAGAGGGTATTAAATTAAATGAGATATTATAGTAATCGTCCGTGTTGGCGGACTTAGAATACATTCCCCGACCCCGTGCCGGGTTATAGCGTGTCGTGAAAAGCGACTAAACACGGCGCTGGCATATCACGATATGGCGCGTTCTGTCTATGTCTAGCAGTGGGCTGCAATAGGCTGATGATGATCATCATAGGATTAAGGAATGTAAACAATTCTTCACTTGTCTTATGAACAAGTGCATATGGAAATTCAATAAAGAAAGGAGGTAAAAATTCTTCTATACATAGGTATGTATACATATACGTATAAACGCAGAGCGACCTAACCGCAAAAAGAATTCAAGCGTATAACCGCATTTAACTAGAAGATATTGCGTCGTAAATTCACTCAGTTGGTCGTGATAGTAAACTTTTTACATCAGAACAACTTACCGTGTTACGATGCAAATGAGTTCTCTAACTTTTGACTGACCTCTTAAATCTCTTTTTCGGTTAAAATCTGTAAACCCTTCGTGGAGTGCGTTAACATATTTCACAGCGTTTTATAATTTTGTTCTATATCTGTTTACAACACGCAGAGCTTACAGTCTTACGGCTGTTAAGGCATATGGTATGCTCGCATATGCCCAGCCACACTTGGGATTGATTAACACAGGCCAGTCTGCATTTATATGAGTTAAATTTTTAAGCGTTTATATAATTCATTGGTGTTACAATTTCTTTATCGTTATATAACAGGAAATAAACTAATATATACCTAATATTATTATCATTTTTATTATATTATCCTTTTTATTATATTATCCTTTTTTATTATATTATCCTTTTATTTATAATAAAAAGGAATAAATTTACTGTCTTCGTTATCGAGCTGATAGAGTATATACCAGATCTTTCGCACTGACCAGAATGAGTCCTGAATACTACCAATGAGGAGCAAGCTGTATCGACGCTGCTAAAAGTTGTTAACGATTTGTAAACTGAAGAAACGGCGAGCGCGAGCTACACTTAGTAGGGTAAAACTGCCAGTGGCAAACTTTCACGATCGTTTCCTTGCTATTAAACACTTTTAAATAAGTAGTCGCTTCTTGTTATTATAGATATGTAACTCCGTTTGTGACTTTTCAAGCAGTTTGGAAACATTCTACTGTAAAGGTGGTCTCCGTTAATAGGCTCTGTCTCCGTCAATAGGCTCTGAAGCAGCGTGGTGGAGAGTATTTCTACGACTCGCAAACTTGCGAGCGAGACACGTACCATCACACAGTACAAGGAGTAAGATGTAAAAAGGTCTGCAGCATAATATTGTACAGGAAAACAACCACAATTTACAATGAAAAATAACACTTTACTAAGTGGAGGTTGAGGTACATTTGTAATTATTGTGAATTAAATTAAAAATTAAAAATTAGGTACATTTCTAATTAAAAAATACAAAAATTTTACATTAGGAAGGTCTTTAAACGGTAAATAGAAAAAATACCAAGTAGTGATAAAATAACGGTTGTCATTCCTTAGATATATGTACCTATATTAAAGTAGTTGTTTCATTAATTTCGTTACTTTCCAACTAACCGCTTATATTGTATCTAAAAGTTTCTAAAACGCTTTGTTGTTTAAATTGTCCTTTTGATCACAATAAAGGATTAATTTTCCGCCGTTCTCTCTAATATTTTCATTTTGTTTCTGTACCGTTAGATCGTAGCGATAGTCGGTTTGCAGGAAATAAGAAATTGTCAAACCACGATCAAGGATGCGTCGTTACGCTCAAGCCCCTTTGATGTACGGAGTTGGCACCAATGGGGGCTATCAGCAGTTCAATCAAATTACACTGATGCCGCCAGACCTCGGTAACAATTTAAAGCAAACTACGTCGATTTATATCAGCCATGCTTTACGTTTGATTTACTCCATGTTGCTATATACATATAGGTACATACATTTAAGTATCAGATTGTGAAGACCGACATTTTCACGTCCTATAATTTAAGTGAAAACGAAATTTTCGAAGCACTGTACCGTGAAAATGTTTACGTACGAATATTATATTATATTATATTGTATGTATCGTTATAACTTCGTTCCCTAAGTACGACTTCGAGTTTATTTGCTGTCAACTCGACTCGGATATTCAAAATTCATTTAGCGTGTTTACGATTTGTTCGGAATGTTTTCCGAAGCAAATAAGACGAATGACTTTTCAATATTCACTCAATTTTTTTATCACCTCTTACTCATTTTTGCTTTTCGTGGAACAATAATCCATCAATTCAACCACTAAAAATGTACAGTTAATTTCGCTTATAACATTATTACCTGCTATACATACCTATGTGAATTTTATAAATTAGAAATTATAATGAGGTTCCGACAATTTTTCTACGTCTCGTAGGACCTAAACCTTAAGGTTATTTATTCTGTGCCAACTAGGTTGTCTAACTATTTGAAAAATGAGACATGATTTCAGTCACGTTGTAGGAGCGAGGAGCCAATTCTTATCCGGGAATCAAGGCGAGAACTTACGTAGAATATCAAATACAAAAATAAAGTGTAGTGAAAAATGGTAGACAACCTACTACACATTGACAAGACGTCGTCTCATATTATCTACGTAATAGTCTAAGTAATATGTTTATGCAAAATATTTATGATTTAGTTATATGCAAGAGAATTTGACATATCGTGGCAATAAAATAACATTATAGTCATACCTATATTGTTCCTCAATTTTATTTTTTTGTTGTTGTAATAATTATATAGCTATGTATAATATCTTCATAATAAAATCGGTATTCATAAAAATAGTTGACATTTCGAAATTTAAAAAGCGAATTGTGTTTGATCGAATTCAAATAAATTACTAATCATCATAATTATCATCAGTCTATTCCAGTCCTGTGATAGTCATAGGCCTCCTCTGAAGGGTTATGGGGGTTGGGAAGTGCAGAGCACAGGTTCTCGCACCACCTACGCTGCTGCCTATAGAGCAGTGCTAGTGGCGGTGCCCAGGCAGGTCGCGCCGTAACGCAATCTGCCAGCGCCCCTTACGACACCCTGTACGATAACCTGTATCACGGCACGGGGTCGGGGAATGTTTTCTTACTCCACCCCGACACGTATAGCTTACTAATAACGACTAACTTTTCGTACAATATTTAAGTGCTCGATATATTCAGAAATTTTACAGCAAAATTTAAACGGGGCTAATGATTATAATAGGAAAGTTTTTCAATATCCGAAGTTCCATTTAAACAGTAGTAAAAACAGTTAATTACCGCTTAACACTATTGGGTAATAAATTAACATATATCTTGTGTTCTACGAATAAACGTAGTTAATTACTCTTTAAGTCTATAACTCTTACAGACTTTAGAAACAGATCAGAAGATAATGGTAATACAGTCAAAGCCTCCAATAAAGGTGCCATTTTTTTTCCTAGAAAGACGATATATCATAGAAAAAGTAAATAAAATGAATCTCCGTGAAGGCAATTCTCATCCGAGTATCAGCGCAAACTTACGGAGAATATCAAATAAAGTCTCCGATGTGAAAATTCTTGAGAGTCCTACTACGTATTGATATAGTCGATAGACTGGGAAACAGCGCTAAGGGTATATTGCTTTCGCAATAAAGTTTCGAGTTTCATTTTAGATTTTTATATTTTATGCCTCACATTTCAAATATATCAGTGATGTTGCCTTAATATTTAGAATATGAAAATATATTTTATTTAAATACAAAAAAAACGAGCATTCGAACCGTAACTGCGATTATCGTGTTCTTTTTTTAACTCAACCTTTTATTATATTAGTAAAGATTTATAACAGTTATAGTTACTAATTGCATTTTATTTACTTCCAAACGACGCGACGTTGTAGTAAGCATAAAAAATTATGAAAATTATAATATTAATAAATACATATATATTATTAATGTAAACTTTATAATGGATAAGAATGTTTATGTTTTACTTACATTGTAAGTTGTCAATTAAATAAAAGTAATGTTTGAACATTAGCAAATATGTTTATTTTTAAAAATAATCGTATAGTTACATGCACATTTATTTAAAATTATTTTATGCTTGAAACATAACGATTGTGTAACATTAGTCAAATAGGATTGTAAATGGAATCAAAATGAATTAAATAGAAATTCGAATTAAACAGGAAGTGCTCGGAGCTCGCAAATGCAATTGGTATAGGGAGGTATAGAACATTGCCAACCAAAATCTTGTGTAATGTACCTAAGCGAATTTTTATGCCCGCATAAGTTCACGGTTCACGGTTCAGTAAAAAAGAACCTTACCTATATCCATATTTCAGGTAGAAAATAAAATTTTATACGCAAATTTCATAATGTACCGTAAGGTTAAGTAATGCCCCCAGTTTTCAGAGCAGACACTCGAACTCGAATATGGGATTGAGAGGATTACTATAATGATTGTATATTGCTCATGATTATTGGTGAACTTGTAAAGAATCTCTACTAAGTAATTATGTTGTGACTATCATCATTTTGTTACATTTTTTAATAAGCGTACTCCTGCTACACTCCGTTATTTTACTTAATGTTCTTTTACAAACCAATTTATAGACAAAACAAACTTAAAAAATTGAAGTAAATAATGAAATTCTTCTAATTTTTTTATTTATTGTTTATATTTCTATTTTATTACCAGAGTAAGTAAGTCTTATTACGCACTATTATTACGTGTGGTCGATACGTTTCTACATTTATAAAAAAATCAATATGGGAAAGTGTGCCATTTTTAATTTAAATAGAAGTGATACTTCTCCTCGTTTCATTGACAACGAAATTGGTACTTAACACAGACTGGGTGCCATAAACTCGTGCGGATGGAATAAAATGAAGTTACTGGGCTGGAAAATGATGTGTTCCAAGACTTTTTTCTGTTTTATTAGATACAAACCGTGACGTCTTGCCGCGTTTTTATATACATACAATGCGTAAAGAAAGTTTATTAGCAAAAGTAAATTTAGAATTCACAATTACTATAATAATAACATCACGCCACGTATCTTACGGGGTAGGCAGAGTACCGAGTGCCAAATAACCCTATCCTTAATGACCTAAAGTGCTCTGTCTTCATTCATCACTCTATTCATGCACGCTGACTGATTTCTGAGTCTTTCTCTAGGTCTGACTTTAAATCTGCCATTATTCGGTACCAACATTGGTGTCAGATTGGACATGTCATCGGCCAGAATACTTATCGGAAATTTGTACACGTGTCGTCAACGGTTTCAGGAATAAATGCAAGTACTTACGGTATTTCCTATAACCAACTCTACAGTTATACACGTTGTACCTATCCAAAGCTGTTCTGAGCGATAAGCGCTGCACTTTATACATTTTTACCAGTTGCGTAATGCCGCCATAATCCACGACATCCGCAGATATCGACAGTGCAGAACAATGCCACCAGTTCACTTTATGCAAAACGGACAGCGATATGAATACGTAGGTACGTATGTTTGTGTGCAATGTTCAATGTTGGTCGGACACCAACCTTATTCTGTTCCAATACTTTTGGACCGGCTCCAAATCGCCGAGTCATATTTCTCCTCCAGCGCGTTCACGTACACGTAGCATACTCGTCTATTTGCATGATACTCTGTGATACGTCGGAACTGTTTCATCCTAATTGAGCTATCGCCTTAAGTAATATCGGAATCGATACATCAATGTGTATTTTCTATTTTTAAGAAGACACCAGGTTGTTAATAACGTGTATGTGTTGTCACGATTTGATTGGAGTTCCAAATGTAATTTTAGTAAAGCACAAAAATTTAAGATCCTTGTAGAAATTGTTTTGTAGTTAAGGTTTCCTGTAATTACGCTGGTGCGGAATTAGAATCTTGGATACACGTTTATGATTGAAGTAATGGTCGTTTTTTAAGATTAAATATGCCTCACTGTAACTATGATGTTTAGCTTAAATGTATCGCTAGAAAGCTTAAGAGTACTCTTTGAGTTTTCTATATTTTTTTGAGACGTAAAAATCTTCAGGCGCGCCTTATAATCGTTGCAGAATTTGATATTAACCATTCTCATTTTGAAAATTGATTCGGCTTCAACAACACGACGATATGTAGCTTCATGTTGAAGTGCTTACAAGCTTGAAACTCTGTCATCAAACTGGATATTGGAAAACAATGTCAGGAATATTTCAAAAAATTAAAGTCACCTCTTGTTATACAGACCGTGAGTTTGTATAATGAGGTACATAAATATGATAAATATAACCTATGTATACAGTAAAGGAGATTGCAGGGTACAAATTTTATGGTACAAATCGCTACAATGAGCAGACTAGGCTATAAGATTAGGTATAGGATACAAACTCAAAATGTTTGATAAACATTAGGCCAATCTACTAATACCTAACATTACATATAATTACAAACAATTTTACTTGTAAGTTAAGAAAAATACTTCGCACGAAGATTAGATTAAATTAAATAGAAAATTACGTTTATATTTACTTATTTGGAAAACATACAGCTAGTAAATAGCATAACAAATAACGTTTTATCTGTTTACTACAATTCTGTCTGCGCCTACCGTACATTAGCTAAGAGTAGTACCTACACTTTGTGTTACTAAATTAACTGCATATTGGGTTCACAGCCTTGGAACAGTAAGTAATGTAGCATTTCAACCTCAAGATGTATAAAAGACTAAATAAAGATGTAAAAATAGGTTGCCATTTCGAAATCCATACTCGTATTCTTATTTTTGGATATTGTCCAAATGGTGCAGCTATATTTCTTGCCCTCTCACATAGCGCTTTACTCTATTTGCATGAAAAACCGCGGGAAGTCGATACATACTGATAATAATTAGATTGTCTTTCTGATTTAAATATGGAAACACAACATATACTGAAGCCTAGGGAGGTGAATCAGAGTCATCGATGTAAAAAATATAGTAAATATCGAGACATGAAAGACTCCGATGACACTATTTACTTAAAAATGAAACCTTTAAATATAACTGAAATATAGTTCGATTTGCAATCAAAATACACCATGTACGATTTTATAACAGTTAATCGGCAATAAGCATATTTATACGTACACATTTCTCAGTGCGACGTCACAAGTACAAGTATATAATAAAACAAAACCTTAATACACGTCAGATTCCATCCGAGCTATTACGGTTCAGGAATGATACCTATAGTAAACACCTATGGAGAATACTTACGTCGCGTTATACGTGTCGAACAACGAGTAGAGACATTACGACCTCAGGAGCGCCTCTTCTGACGTCGTATTCAGCCTTATTACAATTTAAAAGGAAATGTAACATACGTAACATCACGCGCTGTGATCCTCGAAGAGGTAGGCAGGGGAATGTAGAACACTCCCACGTTTCACCAGTTGTTTTATGTCCCACTATGGAATAGATGACGAGCCTATTGCCATGCATCTGGCACATAGGTACATGACACGTAACCAGACTCCGAGTCACTACTAGAAAATCTAAATTAGAAAAATTTTGTGATTCCCCACCCGGGATTTAAACCAAGGACCTCCCTCCCTCCCTCCAAGGACCTCGGCAGGCGCACTCGCTAGCAACACGACCGACGAGGCAGACAAATGCGTACACAAGAAGCGGGTATGAGTACCTACGCCTGGAAGATTGTGAGAATATTGAAATTGTACATTTAGATCCCTTTTTGTAGACAAGACTAAAATAATTGCAAATGAGCAGGCACAGTAGTCGTGAATGGCCGTCAGAGTAGTTATGGAACAGACAGCGGTAACGAATGGGCTTTACCAACCATATTTAGTATAATTTAGTCTCGTTCATATTACTTGATAATAAGTCTACTAGTAACATTAGAAGATTGGACTGTTAACGAGCTAATACTAGTAAGTTTTGTTAGTGTTCTTTTCGACCTTTTTTATTGGCCCACTATTGGCTGAATGAGCCTTCACACACACAGAATGAGAGTGTTAGGGCCAAAATTAGCCACGCTAGCCTAATGCGGGTTGGCATACTTCATACGATTTTGAGAACAATTTTTCTTGGAACACTAAGGTGTGCAGGTTTACTAAATGTTTTCCTTTACCATTATATTGAGTGATATTTTATGTTAGAATGCGTAGTTTTGTAAACAGGTACACACTTGGATTTGAATCCGCCCTCCCGAAGTGAGAGGTCGAATTTCAAACCACTGTTCTATCAAAGTTAGTACAAATGCAGTAAAATATTACTTAATTTCTGTTTTATCAGCCAGTTGTAAATATTTTGACAGTCTGTAGTGAGACTGCTCATCTGTTTTTTCTCGGTCTAGCTTTCTCTAAGGACAAAAAATATGTTACCTCTTTCAAATGTAGAATTCTAATTCGCCTGATAAATCTGTTTGGTATTTGTCCATTGTAAGACATCGTGAAAGTAGTTACACCGAAAATATCCAGTCTTGATTAAAGTTGTAATTGGTATAGGTACCTATAATATGAGGTATAACGTTTCATAGTCCGCATTTAGCATAATCTCGTTCGGCCACTATTGCGCTAAGCTTATAAATAGCTGTCTCGTAATTAACAAAGGTAATTTGAGTGGCTTAGCCCGTACTTACTAAAGACGATCCTCGCTCCGAATTTCCGTAGGAAGTGTCGGGGAAATGTTCTCGGAAAAAATAACAGTCACCGTTGTGAATAATCGCGGCCATTTTGTTGATTGCGTTTCTTCCTTCATAGATCTTCCGGTAATTGTTATGGTCGCTGTATGAAGAATTATGCCATGTAATAATTTATTTAATGCCAAGTCTATTTTAACAACATAAATACCTACCATAATGTAGTGTAACGGTTGAAACGACACTATTTTGTTCCATATATCCATTTAGAGCATGGTTTGTGAAATTAGGGTAAAAGCAGACTAATATACCATATCTGCCGAAGAACCCACTACCGGTTAGGTGAATAAGTCTGGAGTGGAGAGCCCGACTTAGCAAATGTAGTGTTGAGTGACCTCGAGGTTGTGGAATGATGTTCTGTGAGAGGCAGCAGACAGCAATGTAGCAAGCCAAGGAAAATGCGCAATGATGCTTATTAGCGAAACCCTATGATGATGATCCAAATGTGCTTAACTATGAGTGTGCTTAAACTATGTATAAATAAACTATGAGGATGTTTATGACTTTTTTTCTTAGTTGGTTATTACAAAATAGCTACTCGTGAGAAAAGCTGGGTTGCGCGCCCGTACACAAAAGCCAAAGTTAAAATGGTTATTGTAACCTACAATAATTTATTTTCGCTAGCACTGACTGTATTACTAACCGAGGACATTCAGACAGAACTGGCGAGAACTACTTGCCTTATCCTGCCTTTATTTCAAATGACCTTTATACTGAAACACAGTATGGCAAGTTCTTTTACTTAGCAGTAGAAAATAATGTAGCAGTTGTGCCTTTTCTGAAGAACTATAGTTAACGGGTTCTACAAGTATGAGTGTTGACTAGAATTTTTATAAACCTATTATGAATATAATAATACATACAATAGGGGACGTCTAAAAAAATCTAATACATAGGCATAACCATAGAAATATTTTTATGATAAACACTCTTGACTTCGTTAACACCATAATTTTTGTCTTGACATTTCACGTTACCTCTTCGACTTCCTCTATACTGTGTAACGTTAAAAACTCATTTTTCCTGTAACACCTTTAATCTTTTATTCACGATGAATGTTACAATCGTATGGTCACAGCAATAAGTCACGAATGTAATGGTTTTTGATTATGTGAATGCGACAGTAAATCCCACTAGCGAGCAAAAGACCGGCAAGTTTATCATATAGACAATCTGAACCGTGTAATGGCGTATTAAAGTTGAAATAGTACTGTTTATTATGATTTAGTGACGTCCAGTTAGCATTGAAATCGGTCCCCGAACAGCGACTCGTAACGAAACTAACCTAAATTCGAGCTATTAATATAAATTACTTGGGTTTACAGATCCTTTTGGGAGTTAAATTGATGTTATTTCCCTGTGCACAATGTGTAATGGTTTTGTTTGAAAGGCACACCTTTGTTATACACGAGTACATAACTAGCCGGGTGAAACAATAAATCTTGTAACTGTTACTAAATTAGTGAAATAAGCGTTTTAATCATACAATTAAAGTTTACACTAGATTTTCAGCACCGAAATATGTCACGGCT
>DWFO01003649.1:0-12074 GCA_018246595.1 Mimoniades nurscia nurscia | reverse complement strand
GTAGTGTCCGACCCGGGAATCGAACCCGGGACCTCCCGTTCGGCAGTCGCACTCGCAACCAACATGACCAACGAGGCAACTAGTTTAAATATTTTACCAGGATAGCGAGATATGACAGCTAAATAATTACTAATAATGTTTAATAGATGATCGGTTACTTCCAGAAGCAATTTGATATGGAAAGTACGGAAGGGAAATTCAATCTTGAATTTTGAAAATATTTACGTCATTATTTTACTGTATAAATAAAGTTAATTAAATGTTTCTAACTTTTCTATCTTCTTTCTAACCGAGTCTTTTCTAACCAAGATATGGATTATTGCAACAAAATGATACGGATCAATTTCATTAAAATCAAGTAACGTTTTATGTGTACATAATAATGAATCGAAACCACTACCCAAGCAAATCAATATTTGGTTTCATTATTATCTCTTAATTAACAATGAACATTACACGTCATATCTCTTAATTAACAATGAACATTCTCCACAGCACCATTGGAAATAGATCGCAGTAATCAGAAATGTAAATGTAACCCAGATACGTAGAGTAGAACGAAAATGTAGTTTAAATTCGTATCGGCTTAGAGCAAACTTAACTAGTGGTATTTGTAATGTACAAATACCATTGCACTTTCGACCGACGTCATGTTTAAGATTACAGTATCAATGTTTCAACAACGTCTCTCAAGTTCAACTAAGAGCTGAAAATGGTAAAGCTATTTCAATTTAGCTTCGCTATTTAAATTATATATAACATACAAATTTTAATTGATATAGCACGAATTCAAATTTAGTTGGATCCGATAAGCGTCTAAATCCCAATACAGATTGTCATTCGCTCCCGCCCGTCAGTGTTTGTTTTTCCATCGAGGTCGAGTTTTATTGGATTTTTTTTCATTGAGCATTGGAAATTCATGCTAACCAAATGAATAAAAGTACGTGACTCTTGTATATGAATGACATACAAATATGGAGATTCATTATCCTACAACATCGTTATATGTATGAAGAGAGTTATGAATGTGGACGAAATACGACAGGTGGGTAAGAAAAGAGATATTTAGCACTCTGTGCTCTCTGCCTACCCCGCAAGGGACCTGGCGTGAAGATATGTATGTATGTCGTTATATGGGTTTATTAGTCAACTATAAAATATAGTCACGCAGCATATATCAGAGCCATCTACAATGAAAATTTGTAAAATCTATCACAATTTTAGCAATCTTATTATACTAGGGCTTAAGAGGTACTAAAGCTAAGAGCTGAGTTCGCAGCCTACACGAGTTAGACAAATAGATTTTGAAATTTTTACAAAATCGACGAATTCTACTCAAGTTTACGCGCAAGAAAATCATTTATCTGTGCGAAATGTTGCGTTCATTGACTTAAAACTAGTGGTAACCGATCGGAAAATTAACCTTTTAAAAAAAGTTTGGAATTTGAAATTTGGAATCTTATACTGTAAATTCAACTGGGATGCATGCAGACATTATTCAATATGCAATGTTTTCGTACCATATAAACTGTAAAACAATTCATGTACATATTAAAAACGCTATATAAATAGCTAATTACGAATTGAAACGCAATATAACATCTTCAACGTAATAATCATGCACTTGAGCCTAGTTCTAAAAAGCAGTATTCACATTTTTATGTTACGCTTCTGGTAAGGTCAAGAGTAGGACAAACATACAAAAACTTAAGGCGTTCCAACGAAGACCTCGAAGGTACAATGTACCTCAAACAAAATTTTCGTTCTATTAACTTATTTAGATTTAAATCTTATTTTTATCTTATCTTTTTGAAAGTGACTTGATTGACTGAAAATTGAATGAGATTATTATGTTAGTTATTTTCTAAAATAGAAGCATATCATCATCACGTTGTTTAATTCTGTAGTAGGACAAAAGGCTCCCTGCGCATGTGGGTTGCAGATCGCAGAGTACAGCTTCTGGAACCACCTACTCGTATACTACTACAAATACGCAGGCAGGGAATTTAGCTGTGCTAGACCGCACAAAACCGCGATCTGCGAGTACCGGATTTAATCGCCTCATACAACACCTCTATTCCGACATGTGGTCGAGCAATGTATTCTTACATGACGTATTCAGTATTGTGTATGTTTATATAGAGACATCGAGGCAATCCTTTGCCGGAGATTGTATCGTGAAATATCATTGCTATTTGGAATTGAATAAGAAACTAGTCGTGCGTAAACATTGTAGCAGCGGTTTGACATTTGTTATTTTATATACACAAATCCCTTTCAACTGAACGAAAATAAAATTTATATATTTCTATGGCCGACTGAATACTGAAATATATATATTGGTTTATTAGCTAACGCCATAATTTATTGCTTTCAGTCAATTACGCAAACTTCTACAAGTTGCCTATAAAGGGATGTTTATAACTTACACGTGCTAATTGAATACCAAGAATAATGCCAGAAATATACGTGTGAGATAAAGTTAAACAAACTATAATGTAGGTTTTATTATCAATTAGAAGATCATTAATGAATATCATAAGATGTTTTCATGATAAGATAATAAGATGTTTCATGATAAGATGTTTTCATGATATTTAGTAATATCATAAATGATATTACTTAAATATTAATATTAATTTTCTTTAAGTGTTTTATGTGATAATTAATATTTTTTATAACCGAAGGTAGAAAATATACGTAGTTTTGGTAGTTATGAAATGACCAGTCAATTGTAAAAAAAAAAGTTTCGTAATAATAAATAATCAAGTTTTATAATTAAAATTAAATAATGATTAAATGAATAAAGTTAAATTAAATAAAGCAATTCAACTATTAATAAATGCAACTATTTATTAATTAATTTAAATTATTTACTTGGATATTAATAGTAGAATTGATTCTGGTACACTTCAAATAACGGAGGTTTCAATATAATTATGTTTACAATAAATATTTAAAAACTTTTAAATAATAATGAGAAAACCAATTAACAATGGCTTATATTTATCGAAATATTGATGTTAATATTTATTAATATTGGATAATATCCAACAACATATTTATGTTGTTGGATATTATCCAAGCACAAGAGACATTTACGAGCTGTTACAACTTTGCGAAAGTTTTATAACTTCGTGAATAATTAAATAAGAGCGAAGGCTTTTTAACGCTGAAAAGTGAAAATTGTGTCAATATGATGTTACGTAAAACTTTTTCAATATTTCCATCAACAATCTGATTAATAAACTTAACAGTAAATTCGAATATAATTTTCTTGTAATATTTTAAAGATGTCTAAATATCCACATTATTACTGATCGCTCATGATCGGTACTAAAGTTTTTAATAATTTGTAAGGACACATTGCAAAACCGATTAAGAACAATATATTGCAGACCATAGGAATTCGCCCTAGGATTCTAAGAGATATGATAATATACGATAACACAGATCATTTGATTGTTTCTTCGATTTGCAACTGTACCTGACATTACGTCGTTTATATAAGCTATTTATAAATAAATTCTAATAAAAGGTCAGACGCAAGGTATGTAAGGAGATATGTAGGAATAGCCTAGGAACTAGGAAGTGGGTATCCAACTCGAACTTCAAATCTAACTTCTAATAAAAGGTCAGACGCTAAAGGAACTCTAACGTGGGTATATTTTTGCACCTAAGACTTCATTTGTTATCGATATATGTAGTTCTACAAGCATGAATAATGCGATAGTATTTTATTTTTGTTCTGAGTATTATTTCTATTCTATTCAAAAGATGCTTAAACTACAAATGGTTATGACATTCGGAGATATATATAATCTTATAGATACAGCAGATATTCGTGAACGCTGGTTACGAAGGATATTAAAAATATCAGCCATATAATTATTTACAGTTTAATCCACCTTTGTATCTTAATATGAAGAGGATTAATACTTAGGCAATTTTAAACTTTAAAACATTTTAAGCCACATTTTATACAAGGGTGCTTAAAATGGTACATAATACGTAACATCATACCCGTAATAATCGAAGAGGTGTCCATAGGAGTATAGAACACGCTCACATATTCTGACTTCGAGCCACTACTAGAAATTTGAACTAGAAAAACAAATTTCATAACATCCAATAGTAGGTACATGACCTAAGATTCGAAACCAAGACCTCTCGATTAGTCACACTTGTAACAGCTCGGCCAACGGGAGAGTCTGTTTAAAATATATTACTAATAAAACAAGTACACAATTTAATTAGGTATATATTTATTAGGTATATACATATTTCAGTACAAAGTTAACTCGTCTATGAGTAAGTATTCTCTTTTAACTGTGACTAACTGTGTGTAACTTTCAACTGTACTCTTATAACAAAAAGTTAATGAATTCTAAAATATGAAGTGTTTGTATAACAAACATTTCGTCGACGTCGCTGGGTAACTTTAATCTCATGACGAAGGTTCTTTCGGTGCATTCGCGAACCTGTTATTTTTTCGTCCAGAGTTTCGTCTACATGATAATTTTGATTTTATTATCTTTTGTGAAAAGCAAAAATATGAAGTTCACATTTTCTGTTTAAGAGTTTCATTGAAGAACACAAAACTATTGAAGTTTAATTAATTAGCAAGACTTCTAAATAATTCCTTCATACTCTTACATTTACTGTTGATAAAGGAAATTACTATTAAAGTCGTGTGAAGTCATATAAGTAACCAAATGGTCCGACAAATACATGAAATACTTTCTGTGATCATATTACAAAACTTACACGGAATGCAGATGGCTTATTTTAATATTCTATTCGAATATTCTCAGTTTCAACACATAAGTTCCCTCTCTCTCCCGACCCTTTTATCGTTCCGCTGTTGGAACATGGGTCTCCTCTCACAATGCGAGGTTTAAGGCCACATTCTACCACGCTGGTACCAAGTGCGGGTTGATGGACTTCACACTCATTAGAAAATATTTATTTTGAAACTCTAATGTGCAGGTTTCCTCACGATGTTTTCCTACACCGTTATAGCAAGTGATATTGAAACTTACACGCACATTTATAAAAAGTTGCGTGCTAGGATTTGAATCAGGCTTCGCGGAGTAAGAGGTCGAATTTCAAACCACTAGGCTATTACTGCTTCACATAGTGTTCAGCAAGATTTTTATAGTCATGTATAATATCTACTGGTTATTATACACATATTTATATAAACTAGTTACAAACCGATATTCTTACTACCCAGAAAATTACAAACCGATTCAGACGATGATAACGCCTAAATAAAGTGGTTAAAAAATCAATATTGTAAACATACAATTATTAAGCCATTCCGTAACGATTCAAACGTATGGTAAAACAGAGTTGAATGACCGATGTCATATAATTACTTGTCATTCGTATCGATTATAGCCAACACGCCACCTGAGTCATTCCACTTTGTTATGGCGCTAACCTTGTATTACCACCATATGTATATTCATGAGGGTGAAAGCCTACAATTCATCAGATCACGTAAATACCGCCTACAGAATCTATTAATGCGTTACGTATTACTTTATACCTATTACATTTTCTTTCAGCTTCAAATGGTTTAGATATTAACTAATACTAAATGCATTTACAGTGGCCACGTACCCGTTTTGCGTTTTTTTGGTGGGGTTGGAGAACTAAGAGATGTAGGGGGAGTCCGGGAGAGTTGAACCCCCATTTACATAATCATGTATAAAATCGTAATTATGACTCAAAACTTGATAGTTTTTGGTATGTACAAAGCGTTAGTATAAGAGCACATTTGTATGATGTCACATTTGTAATTATATCAATAGTTTGGAAAATATATACTTTGGTATGTTTTTTCACTTGTGTCTCATATCTCCCCAACCCATGGGAGAGTTAACCATAGTAATAGGGACACTTGATCATAGCTGTCTCTATAGGGAAAAATAAGAAAATAAATGGCAAAACTATAAAAGATTATTAGAAAAATGACTCAAACTTTAACAAGAACTGTTTCTTACTGAATAGAGAGTAGGAATTTATTTATTATTACACATTAATTATACAGTTACTTTTAAGTCCTACTATGGAATAGGTGGTGAGCCTATTGCCATATACCGGGCACTTATCCAGACTCCAAGCCACTACTAAAAAATCTAAATTAGAAAATTTAGAAGTGCCCGACCCGAGATTCGAACCCAGGAACTCTCGTTCGGCAGTCGCACTTGCAACCAACACGACCAACGAGGCAGTCAATTATTATCATTTTAATAAAATTGTTCAAACAGAACAAAAGTCATTGTTATAAAAACCAACAAAATACAAAGTCAACTTATGTTTTCTAATTAAACTTCCCAGCTTATGAGATCTGTAAATTATACAAACAAACAACACAACAAAACACAACAAAATTCGTAAAAATTAAGATACAAAAAAATAACTATCTTAGGTAGCTAAAGAAATCAAAAATCACTCTTTTATCTTTCTTTTAACCAGTCTTTTCTTGCAGAATTATTGCTCGACCATCAGTTTGTAATCTTTTTAGAGTTCGATGAGGCGAATTCAAATACTAGTTTCATCGCCTGTGTTCGAGTCAAACCATAATTCATTTTACTGCAATGCAATAAATAATCAACGAAAAGTTTTTCTGTATTGTAAAAATTTTAGAAGATTTGTATCTACCCTTTTCATCAAAAATCTGCAGTTTTTCTCCGTTTTTAGTGTATTGACATAAAGTAGCTCTGCTTATTCCATATTTGATTGCCGTTTTTCTTAGAGAAGTACCAGATTTTACTTCGAGAACAGCGTTTTGTAATTCCTGTTTAGTCACTTTTTGCGTTTCGAACCAATTTTTGGTTTGTATTGAAACGGCATGACGTCCGCACCTGAAAACAGTTAGAAACATTATTTTTTATGTAAAATATAGGTACATAAGGGACAGTTGAACCCCTGAGCTTGTCTCCCACACCCACCCTGGATCAAATCTCCCCAACCTAACCTTTATTCACTCATCCCTAGTTTTAAAAAATAGTTGAAATCAGAGAAGTAAATGAAGTTACGTTCCTAAATTTATGGTAAATCATTAATTCAAATGATAATAATATAGTTACTTACCTTATTATTCGTCGAAGCAATGTAAAATAAACAAATATCGAAATTTTTCACTTCAACTGTCGCAAACGTGTTTCTTTCGCTCACTGCCGACTGAAACTAACATCAAACAATATGGCGCTGCGCAAATGTTAAGCTTCGAACAGACATGCCCTGAACTGTTAATGAACCAGATTGCGCGTAATTTGAACGAATTATGCGAAGTGGAGCTTCTCTCCCACGTGTTCAAGTGTCCCGGACTCCCCCTACTGGGTTATGTGGGATTTTATCGCATTAAAATCCCCTCGTTTGCGTTCCATTGCGCTGATACGAAAACCCAATACTAACATATCCCTATCAACCAGACTAATATTACTAACAGACCCATTACAGCATTCCTAATACCTGTTTTTACAACAATTAGTAGTTTTAAGAACATTAATTGAATTAACTAACATTAACATTTTTTACTCAACGCCCCTTTCCTTTTTACTTTTGTTGCTCTTTTCACATAAGGAAATATACGCGTCTGATGTAAAAGAAGTTGGTACGCGTACGGCTGTCTAATACTAAATGTTCAGCGTTGCGAATCGATAGTTGTAATATTGGTCAAGAGTCTTATTGTTAAATGTTTCGTGAGTGTTACACATTATTATGTATGAACCGGCTTGACTCATGTTTGTTTTTTCGAGATAGTCCGATTAGTTCTAGATCGCTACGAGGTCCTTCTTCATGAGCTCCCGCCGATTGCAGCACGGTCGCGGAAACACATCTGCGTCATACATAATTTAATTTTTTTTTTAAATTAAGCTTTTCTTGCATTTCGTGAACTTTGTAATGTAAAGTAATTTTTCATGTTTGTTATATTTAAATTATTTAAACCAAGTATTAAACTATTAGGGTTTTACTACGGTTATAGTGTTCCAACGATACAAACTGAAACAAGACAATAAATACACGAAGCGTTAGACCGCAGTCATAAGATACGGCAAGGACTGACTTCAAATGGCATATTTAGTCCTCAGTGTATTTGACCAAATCTATGAGCTACAGTAAACATTGGAACGAAGCTTCTTTTGTATAAAATTATTTTTCTTTTCTATACGTAAATCCCCGATGTTTCAGTGGTTGCAATCGTGACCGCTGATCAAGATATCCCGGTTTGAAATCCCGGGATTTTTGGATTTTTCTAACTAAAAATTTCTAGCATTAGGTCAGAGTCTAGATTGTGCCCGGTTTATAGCAATAGGCTCACCCCCTATTTTATGGTGAGACGTGAAAAACGTGTAATACACTCCTCTATCTATCTCTTCGGGGATAACAGGACTGATGTTATATTTGTTACGCTTACATAAGCCGAACCATTTCCATAGTTTTATATACTGTTCAATGCAACATTTTCCCGACACTGTTCGTCTACATAACAAAAGAGTATAAATATTTTAGTTGCTTGCTGGTCTACTAAAGCTAACACAGAGAATGGATTTCGGTGGAACGACGTATGTTAAGTTTTGTACCTTATCCATCACAAGCACGTCAAGAATTGATAAAGTGTATACTTGGCCAATGTTTAAAGGCATATATTGTTAAAATTACATACCTTCAATACAGGAGCTACTCGTACATCATACTAGTACGTCTAAAAATATTATATATTATTTTCTCGGTTTGTTTTTATATATTGTTTAGAGAAAGGAATGTTTAGAGTCATATAGATTTTATTGTTTATCATCATCATCACCATCACCCTATTGTAGTCCAATGTTGGAGATAGGCTTCCCCTGAGGAGCTATGCCCATTATTCCCACACTGGATGTGCGAGTTGAGGATCCCAAAGCACAGCTTTTCGCACCACCTACGCTACTGCCCATAGGTCATGTAGATGTGCCTAAGCAGACTGCGCCATACCAAGGTCTACTAGCATTAGGTTTAGTCACCTATTACACCAATATCCCGACACAGGATCGGGGAATATATCCTTACTCCGCCCCGACACGGACAATTATTTAATTTAAAGTATAAATTTAAATCGTTTACGAATAAATTAAAATGTATTCTTAAACAATTCTTAGTCTCAAAAAGTATTACTAATAAACGTTTCATATCTGTTGACAATTAAAAGTAATGTACGATTGACAGTCTATTGATGAACTAAATGTCTATCTGGGCAACAATGATGTTATGATTAGATCATGAAGAACAACTTCGGTTCGGTTTTACTCTTAATCAGGTTATCCCGCAAAAACACAAGTGAATTAAGCTAGCATATCATTTAATAATCTCTCCACAGGTATTAGCAACTGCTTACATATAGAGGTACGACACAATAATAATCCTTGGAACTTACAAAACTACAACCAGAAACTGAATGATTAACAATGAGCGGAAACGCTCGCGGAATATTTCCGTCTAGGAACAATCATAACAAACGGAATATGACGTTATTTCACGTGTATTTAACCCGTTATTTTATCCCAATTTTTTTTTCGCAAAATAACTTTATATTTTTTCATAGAACATATGTGTACAGGTCATCTGGATAACAATGCTACACTTTTTTATTTTTTGCTTATTTCTACCGGGATTGAGTTGTTATTAATACAATTTGTTTTTCAGTCCAAATGGTGAAATTGTTTGTCCATATGTACGTTGGAGAAGATCAGTTCAGTTTTTCACACGTTACAAACGTGTCTGGAATTATCTGTAGCCTTATTTCTTACGGTGTAAGAAAAATAAATGCATAAATTGGCTTTTAGAATATAATTAATAAAAACATGTAACTGATAACTAGATATCTTGATAAATTATATGAAATATAGCTTATGACTAATTTAAAATAATTAGACTGACTCATTGATCGTGTTGATTGCGAGCACGTTTGCGGTCAAAAGATCCTGGGTTCAAATCCCGAGTCCGTCACTATCTGATTTCTAAATTAGACTTTCTAGTAGTAGTTCGGAGTCTGGATTTGTGTCCGGCGTGTGGCTATAGGCTCACCACTAATCCAATAGTGAGATGTAAACGTACCTGGTTGAGCATAGGTGTGTATCACACTTCTTTGCGTAGTTCTTCGAGGATTACAGGCGTCATGTTTAGTTCAATACAATTCAAATCGCACCGTGAATTACGGACTAATCGAATACATAAAATGTATACGAATGCAGTGACTACCGATTTGGTAGGCAGTTTATCGTAAACATCTCACGAATATTTAGGTACTTAGCAAATCCTTTTTCAGAAGTACCCGCGTAGCTATCTCTCGCCAGACAGAACGTCCTAAAGAGCCTTTGCCAAGTGGGGGCGTGTCAAAACCCTGGAACATACGTAGTATTAGATAAGTCAGGATTAGCTTTTTTGGGAACGCTCCAACCACAGAACCATTCAACGCATCAAATTCAGTGAAACAACCAGAGATTAGGCTGTTTAAAGAAAAACAAAGGCTTACATAATTATTGTAGGCTAGAAACAATAATGAACACAAGGGAGATTGAGAGAATAAGTCAACAATAACAAAATAACAAAACGTAACATCACGCCTGTCATCCCCAAAGAGGTAGGCGGAGGAATATAGAATACTCCCACGTTTCACCAGTTACGTTTACGTCCCACTATGGAATAGGTGGTGAGCCAATTGCCATACACCGAGCACATATCCAGACTCCGAGCCACTACTAGAAAATCTAAATTAGAAAAATTAAGTAGTGCCCGATCCGGGAATTGAATACAGGACTTCCCGATCAGGAGTCCCACTTGCAACCAATACGACCAACGAGGCAGTCAATTGTTGTCAGACCAATGGTGAAAATCGATGAAGATATAATAATAACTAACCTTGGTTCAGTTCACTGAACGAAGGAATAAGTTGACATTAGTGTTTTTCGAATTTCAAACTCCTCGTATTCTTTCGTAGTTCTTCAAGAATTCCTTCAATTAATTTTTCTCCGTAATAGTACCAATGGCCTTCTTTACTGAATTACAAGTGGATACTTCTTATTCATTACTAGGCAGGTATTGTGAGTGCTGACAAGTTAATTTTCATTCTATGGATTATTTTTGATTTTTATCATAAATCTTTCTATCAATCAAGCATAATATATTTATCGCTCAATAAGATAGTTCCAGAGATTAACACCCACGAAGAGAAAAAAGTAGTATAAAGTAAAGAGCTAGATGTTTTTGAGGACAGCTGTATCGTCTACGCAAACAAGGAAGAACAAATCAATCATTTCTTGTACTCGCTATGGAATGTCATTACTGTACATATTCGTCATTCCGTTATCATTTACTATTTAATTGAAGCAGTGTACGTTTGTACATTTACGTTTTTAACTTGTAAGAATCAGGCCAATATACAAGCAGTGGCCAGAACTATTTTCGTTAAAGTAATAAGCAACAATTACGATCCAAAAGGGTAAATGGTAAAAACTTGATTTTACAGGAAATAGGACTGAGACAATGAAAAATAAGAAGCACTAATTGCGCAAATTTAAGAGAGAAGCGTAAAAATAATAGATACAAATGAGAAAATAAGCGCTGTAATGGAACTAAATGTAAATGAACTGCTGGTTTCGGGAGGCTCAGGACTGGGAGGAGTGGCGCTGATTAATTAGGTGAAGGCCTATGTCCAGCAGTGGACCTCCAAAGGCTGATGATGATGACGATGATGAATGGAACCAAAATTAAATGCTAGTACTAGCATAAAATCCGTCTTTAAGTTTATACGTTTCTTTATTCGTTTTAATACCATAAACAAAGACGTGTGTACATTGTATGAAACGAAATACATAGTAATGGGAGCCGATCGCGTATGAATTCGCTAGCAGTTTGGCTTACTTCAATGAACGAAATATTTTTTTTTAATCATTACATAGTATAAAACAAAGTCGCTTTCTCTGTCAAGATTTAAGCGAACAAAGGTGTTCGCTTAAATCTTTAAAACTACGCAACGGATTTTGATGCGGTTTTTTTTAATAGATAGAGTGATTCAAGAGGAA
>DWFO01003648.1:0-12076 GCA_018246595.1 Mimoniades nurscia nurscia | reverse complement strand
CACCCAGCCATTCAAATCACCACATAATATTACTCTTTCATTCGCTTCGGCCATATCAAGAACTTGTCTTGCAGATTATATATATCTACTATAAGTTCTCTAAAACTGTCTGAATAAATTGTGTCTCGCAGACAGACGAATAAAGATAAGATTCTATAAAGTCTGCCAAATGAATAATAAACCAACTCTCTATATGTTTTAATTTCGAGTAACTCACTCGTTTGCTATTCTAGACGTGAACTTTTTTTCAGTTAGCGTGGTAATAAAATTAAATGGTCTACGGCGTAGCTGCGTAGCGCGTAGGTCTACGCCCGGTCATTGAACTCCACTCGCCGCCGCCGAATTCCATGCACCCGTCTGAACTTAGCACCCCCTTCCAAAAGGTAAAGAGTAATGCACCGTAGGCTATGACCTAATAGACAAACACGCCTATGTCTCGGGCATTCCTACCATAGGGCGTCACCAAACTAGCAAAAAAAAACTTCGGAAGTCACTATTTTACAAAGGATTATATTTTTTATTCTTACCGGCTGTTTGTAAGGCTAAAATTATCGAATATTTTTTATCATTCATAAATGACCTTTATGTTTAAAAACTATTATGTTTAGTTACTATTATGGAAACCAATAATTGTCGTTCGAAGCTTACAATCCAGATTTACGTTACAAGAAAAAAAGTTGTAAAATGATTTCGAACACAATGCGTTGAATTCTTGCTAAAAAGCAAAAGTTACGACCGTCATACAAATAAGAGAATCTTTATTTTATCAATACAATAATCGAAGCATATACAAGAAGGTACCTCCTACCTACGCTCAATCAACTACAGAGTTAAATTTGAAACTAGGTAACATGATTCGAGTTATCTCATTAGAATTATATATGTACATCACGCTACACTCAACCTCTCACATTACCACCAAACGAGTAGATCGCAAAACGCTAAATACGAATTCAAAAATGGATTATAAAATTCGCACGTGCTTCCGAAATCACTGACTGCATGTTCTAATCGTTCATTTTATCAAGCCGAGCCTCGGCCGTGATAGATTATCCTTTGGCTTCCTTTTTCGTTTTAGAGAGCGTCGACCGTCGGCTAGAGGGGGTAGGGGGCGTGGGGAGCGACACGAACCGCTGCGCCGAACCAACGTCATTGCCCTGTCAACTGAACAATACTAAGCAGACGACGTTACGTATACCAATACGGAATAGGTGTTAAATTAAAGTTCTCGGGGTCGCTGCACTATTTCGTTCGATAAAACTTTTTACAAGTAGCATTTGCGACGGCGATATTGTTGTGATCAAATGACTAATGCAACGATGCGTGCTATCAAAGATCGCGCCAATATATCAATCAAGACTTGTATTGGATTTTTATCAATGAATAAAAGTTGTTTAACATTTGATTAATGTTCGAAATTAATTTACTGTATATTGAAAATAATTAGGAGACTAAATATTAAGGCTTTTAAAGATCTTTATAACAGCTCGGAGCTTCGTTGTAATGGGTGCCTCAGTTTCATATTTTTTGCTCACTTAACGTCGTGGTTTGTCCAACTATTTTATATTCTGACGCTTAATACCTTCAGTACAGACGAACATAATTCGTACACGTGTATGAAAATGTAAAAAAACAACTCTATATCTGTGCAAAGCGAAGATTTTTTAAAATTCGCTGACGTCATCTGTAAACTTGCATTGTTCACATAAAAGAGCGGAGTAGGTACTTGCTGAGATTCGAATAACGCGCTTGACGTCAGAGCAGTAGTGTTTTAACAATAGTTAAACGCAACTTTCGAAGCGGGATCTGGGTTACGAACTTCCCCAATGGAGCGTATACAAACTGACAAACAATCATGTAGGTAGTGATGAGCAATTAATTAAAGCGTTATGCTAATGTGGTTAACAAGTAACAGCTGCGGAGGCAGGCAATGAGGCGGCGCGAAGCGAACATTCATAATCTCTATGCACATAAAGCCAGACATCTGTCGGTGTGTTTACCTCTAACAACAACTATTCGAGACAAATAAACTCTTTCGTATTTTATTATTTTTTATTTCCGATAGCGTAGCATTAGTAGAAGTAAATGAAGATTTTTTTTTAATCGCTTTAAAACCAAACCAGCTTTAATACCAAATTAAGACCGAGCATACGATAGGAAATCGTTATTATGCCTCAATATATATTCCAGTGGACAGCACGAACAGATATACCACCTGTAAAATGTATAAGGCATGTCAAGGCCCTAATAATAAATTTTCGCGCCGGTACAACCGCAGGCATTCACTAGTAGGTGTCTAGACACCCCGCATGCGTCACCCTTTCATTCTCACGCAATTCGCTTTGAAAATAACCGCCCTTTGCATTATTTATGCACTTATGTACAGTTTCCATTAGATAACGTACAACTAATATACATTGGTAATATCGAGCACAAATCTTCTTAATTGGATTACTTTTGCACGTGTATTTAAATTCGATTTGAATAAGGATAGTGGCATCGTTGCATGTTGCTTGAACACTTGTTTTTATTGAGCAGAGGGGCAATTATTAATAATGTTTGAACTGTTGATAAATTTTACGTCGACTTTATTTATATGCGTTTAAATGAAAAATGAAATAGACAAGTGCACTCATGTTCTTCGTAATTATAACTACGTTACATTTTATTGCCCATTCCATTAACTGCAATCGGGGGTTTATTTAACGGTTTATTTAATAATCTTCCATTAACATAAATATTATTTTATACGAAATTGAATTCGTGGAGAAGACTCCCATTCACGGGATCCACGGTTTAATTCCTGGTGTACAACTCTACCTTGAGCATTTTATAAGTTGTTTAAGTTTAAATGCTACTTACTATAATGGCGAGGGAAATCATGATGAATAAATCTAGTCACTTTGAGTTTCTCCATGATGTGTTCGAAGTCGTGTGAAGTCTGTCAACCTGTAGTCGACCAACATGGCACGCCACACTCTCAACTCTTCTCAATATGAACACAGAAAATTGTAGCTAAGTCATAGAAGAAAGATAAAGTTATCGATGATGTTGATAGTACTACAAACTATTTGATAATCAAATAACATAATCGATACCGATGTGAAAATCATAAACCGATGCACTTAAACTCGACTAGGGTAACGATCTATACGACTTTTTAATATATTGGTGTGTCCATATTGAGCTGTTTGTAATATCTCCAATAAGTCTCATTTTAAGCACAATTGGTTATTTCCTAATCCATAGAACGTATAATAGTAAAGGTGAAACGTGGATGTATTCCACTCCACTGCCTACCCCTTCGGGTATAGCGGCGTAATGCTGTGTTAGTTACATCTAAAATGATAAGTTACTCCTTCATTTAAGGACCGTAAAGCAATTTTAGTCATATCTTTGGTAAAATATAATTTAATTTCACTTTGTCTACGCAAAGATTCTTTTAAGATATTTATTTACAGTACAACACATCAGAAACACGTCATCTACTTTTATTATTACCCGAACTGTATCCATTGTTTGTAGGAAACTATAGACGAAGCTGGATGCGTCATAACGAATTTCTAGAGCTCAGCTTGCGTCCTGAGCCCGGAGGGAGCACCCACTCCCCCCTGCCCACGCAACGACCTTTGTACTTCAGTGATGCGCTTTAACAAACTACTTACTCATTTCGACGTATATAATATGTAGGATATTAATATAATCATTAATTATATATGTAAAAATTTGTGTACACTGAAAATATAAACAAAAATACACATTAAATATTATATAGACTGACGCTACTCATCTCTTAGACAAATATTATATATGATTCTTTTCTAGCACGAGTTGGTTTTGAATATTTATATTGTTTTATAGACTTTATATCTAGCGTAGTTCAAACATGATACAATAAATGTTGCGTGCTTTGTAAAAGTAGTAGACATAAAAGTCTATTTTTTATAATTATAGGGTTTTATGTATTGTATAGTACATCAATTATAAAAATCGTTTAAATAATTATACATTCCAATACCAACGTAGAATTGGTATCTCAAGAACGCCTCACTTGTCTCAGTTGTCACCCAACGACGTGCCAAACTGGTGTGCACATAGTGATAATGGCAAATACATACATACGTATGTATATACCAAATACATATAACTACGGATATGAGTACCCTAGTAGTTTGCAGTATTTGTGTTAATATAGTTTTGTTCGTAAAAGAAAACCTATTGTAATAGAATGTAGAAAGTTTTTGATGCGCAGGAAGTTCAAAAAGACTCCCACTCTGACCATTCAGCCCACGCGACGACCTATTAAATGTATCCCTCGTCAATATTCACTGCCATATTATAAGGGCATTTTACATTTTACAAGTACAATGTTTTAAGACCTTATAATAAAGTATTCTGAACTCAATACACAAATACGATCGTTTTGCTAGACATACAATTTCTACCTATTCGCCTCTGCGCTCGTATAATTGAACTTTAGTGTCCACGTATCACAATCAAACAGAATAATAAAAAATGTTTATTTTTATATCATTTTTTATAAGATTATAACACTATTTGTAACATAGCGACATTTAGTTTCTGGTGCGTTTCTGTAATAATTTCACAGGAGTACGGTTAACAAAATTCATAAACATAGTAATTGCTAATACTTAAAAAAAATATCATAAAGCGCTGAAATTTGACGTGAAGTTTCGTGTGGTTAACCATAAGAGAATACCGTGCGTCATTAACTTCTGAAGCTCTCGGGCACGCGGGCGCGGGGGCGGCCGCTCCACCCCCGCGCCCACGCAACGACCTTTGTGCCCCGCCGATGCACTTTGACAGACTTTACTAATTCAATACTTGGTCTGATGGACGCCTTGCGCCACCACGTCCTTTGTGTAATCTCATACTCGCCGTAGTTCACATTTATTTACATATTACGCTTTTATATTGTGTTACCTTGTTGCTTTATAATAGAGGCATTATTTTTAGCTTTTTACATGTATAAAGGAAGTGAATACTTACTAAACAAAAGAGAAATAAGTTTCAAAGTTTACCTTGATCTAGATTTATATACATGTAAAATTGAACTTTGAATGATACGATTTAGATAAAACTGTAAACCCTCTCTCACTGTTGCTCTTGTTTCAATTAATTCCTTTCAATCATAGATATGTGAGTTCATTCAGGTGGCCGCTTGATTATTCCCCAGCATAAAAAACTACATACCTTGCTGCGCGTTCTTTAATGATAATTTTGTTTATGTTCATAGTGGCATATTTATCGATATTCCCGAGTACCATCATTATTTCCAATTAAGTAATTATCATTACAAGCTCTTTCATTACGTATGCATATTTAGATTTTAATATTAAAATCGTGCTACTGTGTATACATTATTCTGTGTTAAGTTATAAAAAACGTTTTCAAAAGTATTTTTTCTGTTACGTTCCGTTTTATTTCATCCTAATAGAAATTTATAAAACTATGCAGGTATATTTTAATCCATTTATATTAACCGAGCACTTAACGTATATACGTATAGTATGGTATATTCGCGTCATAAAACATAATTGTCAAACAGTTCCGTAACGTGGAAAAACGTCGTAAACAACTCGCCGTAATGAAGCGAACCTTTTTGGCGCATAGACATTTGAGCGGTACGAAATTCAAAAACGTACTTGAGCGTGTGGTGCTCCAAATGAAGGCTGAGCGGCCGTCGGTAGGGGGATGGAGCGATCGTTTTGGTCTGTTTGGCCCCACGACGCTGCACAAGGACGACGCCGCTAATTCAACGGAGATCGATACTGCACCACCCGCTCACCTTGTTAAGACGTAGGTGCTCCGCTGCCGAACTAACCGTTAATTGCAGTTAGGCACCTATAGTGTACAATTCAACTAACCGATAATAATTAATTTAATAAATATTTCTCCAGATAGAGATGTAAACAAAGGTAAATATGAGGAGAGCTGAGCAAAACTGAATAACCAATGATATTAATAAAAACGTCTCGTGGTAGCGCAATGTGAATAAAGCAAAAACGAACACACTTCACAGTTCACAGTTTTCAACATTAGCATACCTAACTATATATTACGTTTAAAAATCATCTAATATCCTGATGTAATCGAACGGAAAATAATCAACAACTGAAGATAAAGAGTCTGTTCTAGCATACCAGAAGCGCGGCGAACTCTACAAATACTTACTATTTTACTCGATATGCGTCATATTGCTATTTTTGTTGAAATTCATTTCACATTTCAAATAGTTGTAATATCTAAGAATACGGCCTGTGTACTACCTCGGGTTGGTTTTATAAGGACCATTAATCTGACGTCATATAGTTGAAGCCTGTCTAACAAATTACATATTATATGTACGAGTACAACGCTGCATCGACGTACACAGGGGAGGAACCGCTGTGTTCAAACATACCTTTTACGGTCATTTCTAACAATTAATTGTTTAAGGCGGTTGTTGTAAAATGAATAAGTTGCAGTTAATTTGCAATAATCCGTAACATCACGCCTGTAATCGCCGAAAAGGTAGGCAGAGGAGTGTATTACAATCCCATATTTCAGCAGTTACGTTTACGTCCCAATATGGAATAGGTAGTGAGCATATTGCTATACACCGGGCGCATATCCAGACTCCGAGCCACTACTGTAAAATCTAAGTTAGAAACATCAGATACTGCCCGACCCGGGATTTGAACCCAGATTGCATGATCAACAGTCGCGCTTGCAAAAAAACACGACCAATGAGGCAGTACTCCGAGTGCAATCGAGTGCTATAAACTGCTACATAAATTATAATTTAATTTGATTTTTAATAATTTTTAAAACAACCTTCCCATTAGACTGTTTAATTGAAGTTGCCACAATTTTAAAACGATGTGAAATTGGAATGTATTTTCTGAATGTAAATCCGTAATTAAATGTTTGAGCGACAGTGTGGGTGGGGGGACGGCTTGTTTTGGTCTATTTGGCCCCACGACACCACACAAGGACGGGATGACTCCGCTACATGTAGTAATTCCACTGGGATCAATAGTGTAACACTCGCCTTTTTCAAACACAAGCAAAATAAACACCAATGCAACTGCATATTGTATGAAAATTTAGCTTTATGATATTTTTGTATATAATAGCCACATATAGGTACATTTCATAATAAATAATAAAATGTGTTAAACCACAATGACAGGCAAATATACAGATTCCAAGTGGTCCGTGTGATTTGATTAATAAGTCTCTATTAAAAGGACAACTACGCCTGTAATCCCCGAAGAAGTAGGCAGAAGAATATAGAACACTCCCACGATTCACCAGGTACGCTTACGTCCCACTATGGAATAGGTGGTAAGCCTATTGCCATACACCGAGCACGTATCGAGACTCCGAGCCACTACTAGAAAATTATAAAAAAAAATAGCAGTGCCTGACCCGGGAATTGAACCCAGAACCTCCGATCGGTATTTGCACTCGCAATCAACACGACCAACGAGGCAGTCACTTAATACTTAATATAATTAGTAAAATTGTTGATGAGTAGCCGTTCAATTATGCACAAATAAAAAATACGTAGATTATTATTTTAATTTTAAAAAATACGTCTAATTATTATTTCTACTTATTAATTTCAATAATGATCGATCGCAAAATTGTTCACAAATGACCGCATTTTTCTTCATAAAGACACTCATGTAAGATGTACAATTCATAAATATTGTTTATCGTGTGAAGCCACAAATGAAGGCTTGAGCGACAGTGAGCGGGCACGTGGGGACGGGAACGGGGGGGAGGGGGGGGAGAGCTTGTTTTGGTCTGTTTGGCCCCACGACGCTGCACAAGGAGGACGCCGATCCGCGCACTAATTCAACGGAGATCGATCGTGCACCCGCGCCCTTTCACGCCCACCTACGAAGATAATTAAAATGTTTTGTTACAAAATGGGCAACGTTACCGCCACGCTGACGTTCCGACTTACGAATTGAATATGTTTGCACAACTTGTCCAGTTTTGTTGCAAAATGTGTAATGTTACCCCTTAACGATGACGGACCGCCTCATGAATTAGGTATTTGCAGAAATTGTCACTCCACACTACTCCACAATAAATTGCTAAATGCGACTTAACATGACAATGTATTTGTAGATAATAATGGACTGCATGTATGTTTTTTCTGTTATTTTTGCATCGAACTCTATGTAATTTCTACATCGTGTGTTTTTATACTATTTCATTTAAACTAGGGTATCCTTTAAACTCTTGATACAAAGTTATAATTTTGTTAATAGTTGAAAGCTTTACCGTATTGTTCCATTATGCTTAATTTTTATATCAATTTAGTAAATGACATAACTGTGTTTCATTTGTTTAAACCGATATCTACATATATGAACTCAATTTGTTCAACGTTCAAAGAAAGCTGAAGTTTAAAAATATCATGTAACCATACGTAACTACACTAGGAATATACAAAGAGCTCCTTACAATAACGAGCGCGAAGGAACTTCTATCAAATGAAAGTGTTTCACTGCAGCGGATTCATTTCTTGAGTGAACTTTTGAACGACCTTCGGGGGGTGATGTTACAAGTTTCAGTTGCAGTTATAGATGGCGCCACCCCGCCCGTCTCAAGAAATTTGCATGATTAGGACGCGAGCTGGCTCCATGAGAGAACGAAAACAGGGTTCAGAAAGGAAAATAAAATCGACAAAGAAATATTCATGCATTTACGTAGTTAGGAAAGTCGAGAAAATGTTCACGTTAAAAACCTCAGTCCATTTACCGCTCCAAATTATAATCTAAATAATAATAAAAAATTAATGGCACTTTTCAGTCTATGTAAACATTAAGGGCCCCGATACGTAATCATTAAACGGTACTGTATCACGGTACAGTAGACGTGAACAAAACCAATAGGAGCGGGTTTACATTTCGAAATTGGATTCCACAACAAAGGGACATCAAAGAAGCTAGCTGCACGCGTGCACGCCAACATAAAGACCGGTGGTGCAGGGCCGAGGAGCGTGCGTCCACTCCCCGCCCGCTGGGGGCTGCCGAAAGTACGGGGTGGCACACGCCTGACTCACACCCGAAGATGCATCGAGTTTCTGGACGAAACCGCACCGCCGCGCCGCCTGCACATAATTGTAATGAGTTTCCCACCTCTATTTACTTTATTGATTTATCGAGTATCGACGGTTGGAACAATACGATTCGTGATTTTAATTGTATCTACCATGTGTACTACTGTACTGAAAAACATAGTAGGTATATGTATCTTAATATACTTAGATATTACATAGATATTATACACAGTTTTTACTTATAACCTTCTATAACAAGGTTATTTATGGGTAGATGTGAAAGATGATTGTTGCTTGGTCACCAGTGCATTCGGGTGCTTATATGCAAATTTCGGCTATTACTAGACCATTTCTTTCAGAAACTTCACTTGTACAAAACTTTCCAAGTAGCGTGCTGACTAAGACATCGGCTACATTGTAGAGATAAATTTCAAGCAGTGTATTTCAGGCTCCAGTAACTATTATTAAGATATTTACGTTTGAGTGACATTGAATATGATATTAGTAATTACTTTTCTCTACTTAATGCACTATTATTAAAACAAATTAAATTAATGAAATTTTAATTAATATAACAAATCATAACTACGAGTAGGTACATGTGGACTATTCGACAACAAAAGTCAATTTTGGTTTTACCCGTTCTTTCGTCTTTATAGTACCGATTCTACTCGAATCAGTTGTTAGTATATTTTCGATATCATCAATTCATAATGATCTAATAATAATAATACTTATTAAAAATTATCTTGATTCCATTACTCAATAAATTTATCACCCCATCACGTCATACATAGGTATACATAACCATAACATTACTCACATAATTTAATGAAGTATTTTCGATATTACGGTGATAATTACCTATATAAAATGCTCATTTTATTAATCACTTTGAACAATTATGAATCTATTTTAAGCCACTATAATGGACGCGCTAAAAAGTACTTTAAGATTATCTATTCCTTTTGTTGTGACATGCTTAACAGCAACTTATGACTCAGCTAACAACTTGTTAATACCTGAGCAGTACCTATATATGAGGCATGTAAAAGAATTATTTCGAGCTCCGGCTATGATATATTTATCGAAAGCGTCTACCTGTACAATACAGTCACGACATGCCCGTGCACGGATAAATCGCATTACGGTCCACGTGCAAAGAATACATTTTTAATCTTGTTCATTTTATATTATCCAACTTAGAAAAGCAAAAGCGTATCTTGGAAAGCATTAACCAGAAACAATTGAAACTAGGTTTAATGATGACTTTCCTTCTCCCCCCCATTTTAAATCATCGGTATCGTACAGTCACCTTCGTGTGGCTTTTAAGTAAATCAACTACTAAGTCCACCAGCCAACATCTAAATCCGTGTGAAAGGAGAACTCGGCGAAAAAAGGTGTTAGCGGCTCTTTAATGGTATAATAAACAAAACAACACGAACTCAAAGCGAACGTTAGCGAACACGCGGTACGTACAATAACGTTACCAAAAACAAACAGAACATGCCGCGGAAACGTTAATAACGCTCACGTTGGCATCCATGGCTCTTTTCATTCGGCACGAGCCGCGCAGGCTGTGTCAAAGCACGTAATTAGTATTTAGGAAGGTGGTAAGAAAGGAGAGGTCGTGGGCCAGACGTCGGGTATCGATCCGGCGACCTGCCCCACGCTCCCCCCACCACGGTGGGAGTGGGGGGCCACGCACATCGAGCCACCAATTGACACACTTAAGGTAATACTTGGCACTTACGACGTTGCCTTCTTTACTTTGGCCGACGAAGCCCGTCTGTCGTCTAAACTTTTGCACGAAGCATTTGTGAACCTCAGCTAACGTACCGTCACATCGGCGAGTGTACCAACGACACCACAATTACATATTAATGTACGTGCAAGCTACCCCAGTACAAATAGAAGCCGAACCTGCATTTACGTCCCACTAATTTATTATTTACTTTATCTCCACAATGTTTCGTGTGCCAGGTACAAAGCGAGCTGAAATAGCTGAAAGTTACAGAAAGCTCGACCCAGTTGGCTTTGAGCCCGGCGGCAGGGCATAGCAATACGTAGCATTGCTATTACTTAACCTTGAGTAAAACAGATGAGAACACTTTTATCCTGTAATGACTTGCAACAAGAATATTTTTAAAATGTGTGATTAAATATAAATCAACACATTTACACATTAATTAAAGTTAAACGTCATCTTCGTCGAAGATGTTGAAAACAACACATCAATGGTGCAAAAATATATGTTTATATACATATATTTTTGCAAAAATATATGTTTATATACATATATTTTTGCACCATTGTGGTTAAAGCTTATATTTTAGAAAAGACACAATTTTACGATTTAAAACTAGTTATTAGCTGGCTGCTGTTAAAATTAAGGTACAGATAGACTATAAAGTTTACATTACAATATTATTTAACGTTAGTTTTGCGTCAAACTCAATATCACGTATTGTATGATAATATCATGTATCATCGCAATATTTTGTGTCATATTTATAATATCTTTCTTTCGACTTATATTAACTGGAAACTTTTATTCACTTGTTCAACACCCTTATGAAGTTGTAGAACTTATAGTTGTCCATTAAGAGCGCTATAGTAATTATGAAGTAACTATTCTGCTAAGTGATTGCTATTAATATCGAGTATACTGTTATACTGAAAAGAAAAGGAAGTGCAATTACAGATAAACATGTCTACTTAACTCTAATCATGCCTGCCGCGCGAGCAAAACATTCAACGTTTGTCTTAAAGTACTAGAAGAGATTATTTTCATTATAATGAACAACTTAGCAACCAACAACATGAAGACCAAAAACTTAAATAAAACTTATAATGTAGAATATGTTTATAGCTCCATGCATCTTTTTAATTTCCTAGGGTGTATCAAAGAGATCCGTTTAATTTGGTGATGTCAGCGTTCTTCGCCGAAACTACGTTCTTTATAAAGGCAATTTCCGGCAAAGGAATTACGAC
>DWFO01003647.1:0-12076 GCA_018246595.1 Mimoniades nurscia nurscia | reverse complement strand
ACTTGGTTCCTTTAAAATTCTCGCCTAAGATGAATTGGTGAACAATGTTAATACAAAATGTTAATGTATTTAATAGTGACTTTAAAAATGAATGTTACATTACGCCTATAATCCCCAAAGACGCAGACAGAGGAATGTAGAACCGTCCCACGTTTTCACCAGTTATGTACATTTACGTCCCACTATGAAATAGGTGTAGAGCCTATTGCCACACACCGGGCATATATCCAGAGTCCGAGCCACTACTAGAAAATCTAAATTAGAAAAATGTAGTAGTGCCCGACCTGGGAATTGAAGCCAGGACTTCCCGATCGGCAGTCGCACTTGGAACCAATACGACCAACGGCAACGAGGCACTTCAAAAATGAGTTGTAGGAAAATAGGTATTTCCTTAATTGGCGGTTTATTTCATAAACGATTTCAATCACAAACAATATGTTATAATTTGAACTAACGAGGAGAAAAACCTACTCGTACATTAAATTAAAAAATAATGTTACGTTATTTAAATTAAGCATAGTTAAGTGTCATGTTTTTGTCTTTGTGTTGGTACGTTGTTCTAAATACTACTACTTTAGCGGTATTAAGTGTAACGATATTAATAGAATTTAATATTATTCCTTGTCTTTATAATAAATATTAGTGTGAGATCAGTAGAAGTTTAGTGCGCTGTAATTAGCAGTATTAATAAGTTCGAAGCTTAACCGAAAGAAAATTTTCACATCTTGAAACAACAGCTACATTCGATTTCTCTTATGAGATTTGGCTGATAAAGTATTAAAACGGAGAACAATTTTATTATGATTGAATATCAAATGTTGCCCTTAGGAAATAAAGAAGGCTTGTAGTGCCCTTTACATTATTTATTTTATTTCAAGACAAACTCCCGGAGGAAACATTTCACACGTATCACATCACGTTTAGTCGCACGCTCTCATTGTCAGTGCTAGTGATAGTAATCTTGTATAAAAGAATTACCTGTAAAAAAATATGTCCCCTAAGGGAAGATAAATGAACACGGCAATTACGAAAATAATAACAGCCAAAATGCTTCCCTCTTTGTAGAGTTTACAAATCTTACGACAATTAAAATGATTGCAGCTAAATAATTGTAAATATAAATTTATTTTACTGCAACTACAGATTTAATTGATCCTTATTGCAATTATTTCTTTGAAACTATTATACTTTTAACCATGTTTGGTTTGATCTAAACTCACATTCTTATATTTTTGCCGTGGAAATTCCATTGCTTTTTTACATTCGCATGTAAGATTTTAACTTAATGAAAGTTTTTCATTATTTAAATATGCCATTACTAACTAAATATTAAAATTATGGAAAGAATAATGACATGCGTTTGATGATACGATAGAAATCCACAATCACCGTTATGTTCATATATAAATAAACAAGCAAACAGTGTTCCGAATGTAACCGTTCACGTAGGTACCAATTAAAACTTAAATTGAACACAGGATTAGCAAAAACCATGCGCACCCGAAATCGACAGGAGACGAATAGCCGTAAGTTTTAATAGCTTCCGCATACGACTGCAATGTTTAACACTAAAATAACCTTACACTTACTTTTTTATCATATTAAGACATATTATATCAATTGTCATTAATGTTATGTATTAGTCATTACTAATTAAATTAAGTTGTTAATGAACAAAACATTTAGCTCGAAATTAAAACTCGGTGATTCTATTATGACTCTGTGATTGCAGAAAAATAGAAAAAAATGTGCATTAATATGTAGGTGTGCCTTAACTAGCAAAATATTGTATACTAGAAAATAGCCACCGGCAGTGACAGCCTGGTGGTTTATTTAAAATTCAGTCTATCACTCCGGATTCCTAGATTCAGTTCCTAAGTAGTTACAAAAATGTGAGTTTTAGGATTAAATGGTACTTGTAACGATGAAGGATGTCAGATTCATGAACGCATTACATTAATATAGTATACTATATGTAGGTATTATAATATGAAAGGTATTATACTATACAAACACAATATATAGACATTATTTAATATAAATGTATTATAATATTGATATTAAATATTATAATAATATAGACAAGCGAGACAGTTCACGAGGGGTCCTGGGTTGATTTCCTGGGTCGGGCAGATACTATTAAATATTTTTTTAACTTATTACAGGGGTGATGTTACGTTCTAATCTCATTAAATAGTTTAACAGTTACTCTTTAAAACAATATTATAGAATTACTACGCGACTATTTTTTAAATTCTTGTAAATATTTTAGGTCATGCGTTTTTATTTACTGTTTATTTATTTTTATAGTAAGGGGTTATCGAATTGTTATTTGTGTCTATTAATGTAGTTGTTACGCATGTTAACATCTTACTTTCTTTATTATCATTGCTATTATTAATTTTGCTGCTAATTTTATTTAATTATTCATACATAATTCTATAATTTGATCACAAATTCATGATTATTCTGTGATAAATTTATATGTTGCTTCATGTTATTTTGCTGGATCAACTACGTTTTTATTGCACTTGTTAGATTTTTCCTAGATATATGTATATGTAACTGTACAAAAAATGTTTATTTCTAAACCTTGTAGTAAGTAATATTAAAAAAAATTTAATACAATGAAACTGCAACGTTTATTTATCCTTAACGATTACTTATTCACAATGAATTATTCTTTACGGTAAGTTTATAGGTTATAATATGCTGTTATAAAATGAATAGGGTGTAAATTATAATAATATTGTTTAGGTTAACACAATCACTCAAACCTTTACACTTATACAATAAACTAAGTACCTACTTCAGTTATTATTAAGTTATCTTATTTTAATAGTAAAAAAGATACCATTATAATTCACCAGTAACAGAAACGTCGACATGAATCTGCAAAATATTTTTATTCTTACAGAACACAGGTATCTGACGTATTTAGTCTCGACATGTGATACTTGGTCTTCATCAGTACCTGCACCCGTCAACATTAGGTATAATAATTATTACCATGTTTGTGTACTAAATGTCAAAGTACCAAATAGCAAAGAATATAAAAATATAAAAGAATATAATAATGATCTGACCAAAAATTTTACAGGAAGGACTTATAACGGGCATCTATCGTGCTAACGCTTTTTTAACTTTGCTGTGATCGATGATTCTCGACTTTCTTTCTAGACTCGTCGTTAATATTACATACTTAATTTATACACTTTACTAGTTACTGCTTACACTTTATTAGTTACTGCTTACACTTTACTAGTTACTATAAATATCATAAATATGTATATTGAATTTTTATATTGTTGCGAAGTATGATTTTATATCTTATTGTACATATATTGCGGACGAGGATATTAGACGTCATCTAACACAGACGCAGATTGAAAATCAAACAATTTTATAACTTAGTCTTAAAAGAAATCTTTAATAATTCCATCATTCATCTGGTCTTAAAAGAAATCTTTAACAATTCCATCATTCATCGTCACAACTTTTAAACTTGCTGGTATCTTTCATTCGATCACAATTGTGGCTTCGTCAATAATATTTTCGTCACCACTAACAACATCTAATAGGGAATATTTTGTAATTTTCAATTTAACCAGATCTTTGAAGCAACAGTTTAGTATTTTTGTAATGCAATAATCATTTATGTCCCAGTTACACCTATTATAAATCACCCAATAATCCGATTTTTTTTTGTTGACTGTCTCGTGGGTCGTGTTGCTTGTAAGCGCAATTGCCGATCGAGAAGTCCTGGGTATAAATTTCTGGTCGTGAATTACTGGATTTTTCCAATTTCGATTTCATACTGTTGGTACGGAGTCTGGTTTTATGCACTGTGTATGGCAATAGGGTCGCCACCTATTTCACAGTAGAGATTGTATTCCATAGGTATGTATTCCATAAGGAATACAAGAGTGATGTTACGTTTTTTTTACAATGAGTACCTAGTGTATAAGCTAATTTTATGCGGAAACTTCGTTGGTAGAATTTCTTGTTTATATTCGTTTGTTGTTACTTAATTGTCAATACAGATGAACCATTGCAGTGTTTTTGACGCACTGAATGAGTAGCTCCTGGTTCTATAACATAATCATATTGAAACAGCCTCTAATTTGCATAGGCAAACAAGGCTCACAGCTTCATATATTTCAAAGTGTATTCCGTTTCCACGTTTTGTTGTCTAAAATGAAATTACTCAAAGTTTGTTTATGAAATTACTCAAAGTTTGTTTGATTTAAATTGGGCCGTAGTTGTTAGAACTAACCCGGTCTATACAAAAGAAGCAGCTGTGAATTCTCAGCAGTATTATCATTATTACATTCCCTGTGTGGAAAAACAATGAGTACGGACTTCATTAGTGGCTAAAGCTTTACAATATCACTTTTTGCGAAGTAACGTTTTGCTAACTTTATTTATGTACAAATATAACATCAACGAAGACCTGTTGCTAAAAGAATATAAGAAATTCCCATCCTCTTTGGAAGGGACTTCCAAGTTATCTCGATAAAGGGGAGTTAATAACCGTTACTTGTTTAACCAAGGTGAAGTTAAAATAATCCGTGTCGTGGCGGAGTAAGAATACATCCCCCGACCCCTTGCGGGAATACAGGGTATGGTAAGGGGCGACTGAACCCGGCGACGACAAATCGCGGTAGCATATACTCATATCTATGTTGACTTATCTTCCCGAGAAAGTCCCATCAATTCCCCGAGATTAGCTCGGGCAAACAGATTACAGACAGACGAAAATTTAAAAAAAGTTTGTATTTTAATATTATGTAAGTAATTTTCCTTTATTCTGTCTAATTTTCCTTTATTTTAGGTGTACAATAAAGAATAGGTACCTACCTACCTGTTTTATCTATTATATCGTAAGTAAATGAAAGCACTTCAGATAACATTTTTTTAAATCCTGCGATTATAAACGTGAATTGAAATGCCTGTTCTTACCACACTTCTATTTAATTTATATGTATTGATAGAAATATATTGTTATAAAATCAGAATGCGATATCCTACCCCGCGATTATAACGCCAAATCCTGGTGCGCACCGTTTTAATAACAAAATTAAATACCTTTTACGATGTTCTACATTCCTCTGCCTACCTCTTCGGGGATTACAGGCGTGAAGTTACTTACTTACTTATTTACGATAAATATGAGTAGGTATCTGTATAAGTTGTTGGAAAAGCAAATGTCATGAGAAAACTTGTCCTTAGAGTGTACCTTAGAGTCCACTATAATTTTATCTGAGGCGAGTTAATGCGACCTATCGGCAATTGATCTGCGTAACAGATCATAATCTTAACACTTATCATTGGAAAAAAGAACCCGTCAATTCATCAATCCTTTTATCGTTGAACTGTTAATCCCTGCATAGTTGTGTCCAACAGTCCACTGTAAAAAAAACGCATCAAAATAAAAGAACAGTAGAACAATATCAGCGGAACAATAAAAAATAAATATGAAAATGATGATAACCAAATAAAGAGACATCTCAAGTGGAGCGCTCCAGGTGTGAGCCCAATTTATATGCTTTCTAAAGCTGAAATTGGGCAATATAATGTCTCGTTTAACGGTATGGCAAAGAATTTGCACTTCATAAGCGTTAAATTGGTCATTAAACAACGTCGTCGCGTAATAAAGCGTAAAATATTTATAACGCCTAGCTCTTCAAAACGGTATACTTCTTTGTATATTTCATAACTGAAAGCAGCCTACTGTGCGAGATCTTCTTAATCGCAATTTTACTGTCGTCATTACCATTACTAAAACTCGGTTTTCTTTTTTTTTTGTGTGCTGCTGTTCCTCACCTTTTATGCTGAATTAAGGCTTCCTGTGTGTTTTTGTGTTCTTGTGTGTGTTTTATCACCCTGTATTCTTTCTGAAATAACATCATCATCATCACATACATAGAATATACAACTACGATTTGAATAATTAAGTATTCGCATTATGTGGTATTATCAAGTAGGTACCTAAAGAGAATCCAAATGGACTACCTGGACAGTTGTACCAAAAAATAAAAACACCTTATGGTGTACGTATATGATTTATTTTTTTCATTGGACTCAGAAAGCAATAGGTCAAAAGGCGTTCCTTCTTTAATTGCAGCATATTCCACATGACAATGCACCTTACAATCAAAAATCCAGTAAATATATCTTAAATAAAGTTACACTAGCCGACGTGATTTTCCTTGTTTAACATATTATTGAGTACTTATGGTGATCAGGTACAGCGTTATTATTTTGTCGTGACAAAGCGTATTATTGACAATGGCAACAGGCCTACTCACTGAGGTACCGAGAAGGGGTTCTAGTTATTCTAGTTCTAGAAGGGGAGAGGTTCTAATTATAATTGTTATAATGGCAATAATTTTTATCTTTATATATTATTTTTATATATTATTTTCTCGCGTGAATACGTATTGGCTGCGATAGCAACACACCTACTCATTATGTATAACGAATCTCGTATCGCTATCAAGGCATACATTAATTTTGTTTGTTTTTAGGTCAACAATTATAGTAAACGAAACATTTGTTTTTTTTTATGTGAGTATGTTACAATAGGATACGTCTGGAACGATAGGGTACGCCAACTAAATCAGGTTAAAAAATTATATAAATGATCTAAAATATATGAAGAGGTAGGCAGAGGAGTGTAGTACACTCCCACAATTCACCAAGGAATAGGTGGTGAGTCCGTTGCCAATTGTATCTTCGAACATAATAATATATCAATCATAATATACTTGTCTACTTATATTAGAATTAGGGTGGATATCTTTAAGGCTTACATAATTTATAGTTAACGTAACATCACGCCTATAAACTCCAAAGACGTAGTCGGAAGAGGGAAGTACACTTCCACGTGTCACCTGTTACATTTACCTCTCATAATGGAACAGGTGGTGAGTCTACTGGCATACACGGGGCCCATATCCAGACTCCGAGCCACACTAGAAAAACTAAGTTATAAAAATCCAATACAGTCATCAAGAGAATTTTATAAGTAACCAAGAAGATGATATCCGCGTCGTACCTTCGTCATACACTAATTTTTCTAATTGTATTGAAACAAATGTTGTTTTTTTTTGCAAAAAAATGCAATAGAAATCTCGATGATTATTATTGAGATATTAGTTATATTATGAGATAAAAGTTAATGTATAGTTACATTGATTTTCTTTTATATTACTGCACAGAAACTATATAATTATGTCGATCAATAAGGTATTTTCTTCGTTGAATTGACATTTATATGGGTCATCGCACCATTAGTGATTGATATCCCGCTTTAGTAAAACTCTGAAGCAAAGCATTATCAATCATACTTTGCAGCAAGTGCATGTACAGTAAGAGCTGTATTAAGATCCAAAGGCTAACTTACGGAAAATAATGTTTCTAATGAATGTTTCTAAACTCTAATAAGCAAATCACATTCTTGTAATTTATAATTATTGTGTAAGAGTTAGTTTTTCTCCAATCTTCGGCCTTTTATTTACATCATATATTTTTCTTTCCACCCATACCTAACATCCTATTTGTTAGTATTTAATATATTAAAAGGCTGTTCGGAAAGTACTTTGGTTTTCTTGCTAGAAAATAAAATATTTTTTTGATGTATTAAAAATTTATTAAATTGTATATTCTCCATTTTGAGCCAATACCGTTTACCGTGTTTCGGATGGCAGATTAATTCCACGCTCATAAAATTTATGATATTTGCTACCAAAAAACTGGTCCAAGTGATATTTGACGTCCTAAATATGAAGTGGCGGTTATCCTGTTAAAAAACATTTGCAGAGCCCGGAACAAACTGCCGAAGGTGCCAAATCTGGTTAATATGATGGGTGTGTAGTTGTATGAGGTCATGCATTGTCGTGGTGAAACACTATAACTTTTCTATTGATCTATACTGACCTTTTCTGTTTGAGTTAATAATTCAATGTATCCAGTGATAATATCGCGAGATAATATCGCAGAATATTATCATAGGTATATGGGATAACACTATAATAATATCGCGCTTGCAATCGACACGAACAACACAGCGGTTAAACTTACATAATATATATATTATTACGAGTATATTACTATACAGTATACAGATATATCTATATCTATATAATATAGACACTTATATAGATAACGTAACATCACGCCTGTCATCCCCACACTAATATATGTAGTAAAGCGCGATCTCGTGTACACCTCTCCGCGCCGCCTCACCGCGCTGTATGTTGAATGCAAGGCTTCGCTGCTCCGTGTAGAGCGGCAGAGGTGGCGTGGACGCCACCCGTACATTGTATATTGTCAAGCGATATGCGTGTGTTAAGTATCGACGGATTTTACATAATGCATTGTAATGTATGCTAATCGCTTATGACTATAACAAGCGGTATTACAATTAGAAGCTTTTCATGGGATGTTGCTCAGCGTATGTTGATCTGTCTAAATTCAACTGTACTCATACTCGTATATGTTGATATGCTCGCGTATTATTCAGCATCATGTTAAAATAATATAAATGTTACTTATGAGCTCCACGATTATGATTAAATTGTGATATTGCCCGAAATGCTATTTAAATAATGTTAGAATTAATTATTATTGTTAATAGTTTCAAAGTAGTTTTTATTTTTAAATTTCAATCACCCTCATAATAAATCTTACGAAACTTTCGTAATATATGTCGGTAACTTGTCTCATTGATGTCTTATCGAGAGGTTAATGTTTAAACTTTGGCGAAGAGGGATTAAAGTTGCGATCCTTTACCGAAATTTATACACGATTATATTATACATATTGTTGTAGATGTGTAAAGTTGTAATATAAATTCAAGAACCTAACTATTATGGTTAAGTTGAACTGTAAGTCTGAGAGAATCACGGGTCCGGTCTGAAACGGCTCAATGAGTTATTTAACATTTACATTTACGTACCACTACGACATACGAGTAGATAGTGAGTCTATTGCCATACACCGGGCACGTACCCAGGCTCTGAGTGTCACGATCAACGAGCCATTCAATATCCCGTAAAAATATATCCGTATCTTTGTGCTAATATATCCCATGCCAGTTCATAAATTGATTCTATTACATTAACATGCATTAGTAGCACTTCGGGTTAATCAATGACACTCGATGTCAGTTGTATTGAGTTTATGACTTGACTCAATGACGTATTGTTGTGGACCTGTGATATAAACAAATCACGAAATCGAGTTATTTGATCGTTAAATTATATATGTGTTTTAACCTATTGTTGTTGCTCATTTGTTAATGAGTGTCCCATTGTAAGAATTGTAATGCACCTACAGTCAATAATCCAATTCCAAATAACGGCGTCAAACGTTGAATATTGACTCAAAGATAACAGTGGGTACTTATTGAGTAATAATTACTGCACTCGAAGCACTTGTTTACGACATTAAATATACACAAACAAAGGTGGGTCGCTCGGTCACACAGGTAGCCGGCCTATTGTTCTTGCAGCCTCTTCGCTTAAGTATTTATAAGAATGCAGATACGGCTCGATGTCGACCGTATGTCAATGTTAATAAAGTTCACTTTATTGGTAGAATTTCTTAGAAAGAAATTAAATACGTCTTGACTGTTTGATGATTTATTGATGACTACTCATACACGTATGTACATCACGGAATAAGTTATTATGAATTGAACAATATTTATTATAATTTTTGTTACTTTTTGATCTGTTTACTAATCATCTGAAATAGAACAACAGTTCACGAAAGATATAATCGAACAGTATTGTTATCCTTTGTATTTTACACTTAGCCAGCCAGTCGGTTGCTAACTGTAATGAGGCGTACTGTGAACCACAGTCTGAACCTCAAACCAGTATGTTTTTTTTATTCACGTTGAACTGACCATTTAAGCGCAGAAACTGTATTGCCTCTGATTTAAAGAACCAGCTCACGCTGATTAGGTATGCTTTTGTTTTTGTAAGAAATTCTTAGAATTTTTCCTTTGCTTTAGCTAGTGCTATTTATTTAATGCTGTCGACATTGGATTATATAGGAGTAGGAGCGAATTTAACTTGGTTCAAAAGCATAATTAAAAATACTTTTTCGCCAAACTGTTGAACGCGAGTCTCCTCTCAGAAATAAGAGACTTAATGCCATGATCTGCCATGCTGGCCAAGTACGGGTTGGCAATAGAAATACCAAGTGTGTATATATGTAAATATGTACAGAGGCAGCTGCGCTCGCTTTTAAATCAATTGCAAATATACACAGTTGAAAGTAACATGTCTTTCTTTCCTACTTACGTTTACCAAATCCATCGACCTTTATACATGCAGCCATACGTGCCTACACTCAATTGAAATTACCTAAAATGCGGATGCGAAAGGATAGGATTAACTAAAATGGATTGTGCATAGAACATACTATTACTTAAGCAGTACCCTACATTGTTCCTAAATAATTTATGGTACGGAAAGTACGAGACCGCCACTTTTTGCCTAACCTAAACTGCTTCCACCGGATTAATTAAACGCCGCCATAGTACATAGAAGTTGATCGAAATAAGTTTACTGATACAAACTCAAATTTATATTTCTGTAACACATTTGTAACCCATCTGCTGTAAGTACCTGACGGAGATAGATTTTCCGCAAATTACTTCCAATAAGATCCGCTACACGCCCATTCCATGTTCTTGCGTTGTAATGGCTCCGTTGCTCTCGAGATCTTATACATTTTAACCCGAAGCTATCCCTAATAATTACCGTACAATTACCTCTTATATTAATCATTGATCTTCATATAATCCCATTGTAATATTGGTATTATTAATCCTAGGTCATAAAAACAAAATTTTCTTAATCTGGCACAACAATGTAAGTAAACATACAATGTCGATAATTTACTACGTAACTTCACACCTGGCAGAGGAGTGTACTACACGTCCACTACTACGGTCGGGTACTACTAAGATTTTTTATTATTTTTTTCAAATTTTTTGTAGTGGCTCGGAGTCTGGATGTGTGTCCGGTGTGCGGTAATAGGCTCACCACATTTTGCATTGTGGAGCGTACCTAAACTAACTGGTGAAACATGAAAGTGCGCTACACTCCTCTGCCTATCTCTTCGGGGACTATAAGCGTGAAGATACGTCTTGAAAATGGGGAATATTTAATTGCACATAAATAAAAATAATACACATCTAAATATCTTCTACGATTAAATTACTCTAGTACTGATTACCTGACTACATCACCAGTAAACCGACTAATCATCAGAATTTCTATAAGTCAGAATATAAGAAGCCACAGCAAAACCAATCATTATTTCTCTCCCTACTTCACAAATTTCGTGACTGCCACTTTAATAATAACAATTTATGCTACAAGAACTATTTCAAAATTTTTATTTACGAATCCATTACTTTCACGTGAAAAACATGCGTTTAAATACAAACTACTAATTGCATATCAAATTACTCAACATGTTAACAGACGTTATACAACTTAGTCATAATTCTTATAGGGTTGTTTAGATTGGAATTGAAACATCATCAAAAATAACCTAAACTAAATGAACCCTAGACGTGCGAGTTGGTCACGTCTGTGTACTCGAAAATATTAGATGATCATATCACTCCAATAGTTTGGTAGGAGAAATGAAATTATATTGAGTTTCATTTATTCTTTTGCGAACATAATGTTGTACAAAGCATTGTAAGATGATAACAATCAATCTTATTATTAAGATCTACTCTAATTAGACCCAGATACATAACCATTTTTAATTAACCTGGTGCATAGCGATTCATCGCAGATATGAGGTGATGACGTTGCCCTATGCAAATATTTATAAGAGAAAATACAATCAATTAGTTACACGAAACATTAGACCAACCTTCTAGGCCAGTCAGTTAATGAAAAGATGCCATATCAATAAGTTGTAACCTCTGTAATAAATAATAATTATGCTTACATGACAAAAACACTATAGTCTGTTTTTTTTCGGTACGGACTAAATTGACACATGCAAATGTCAATTTTCGAAATAATGTTACCAGATT
>DWFO01003646.1:0-12078 GCA_018246595.1 Mimoniades nurscia nurscia | reverse complement strand
CTAAATTAGAAAATTTAGTAGTGCCCGACCCGGGAATCGAACCCAGGACCTCCCGTTCGGCAGTCGCACTTGCAAACCAACACGACCAACGAGGCAGTTTTGATTTAATATTTTTTACTTTTTTTTACGTGTTTGAATTCAATATTTATTCAAATTGTTTTAACAACATTCTTGCACGAGTTCTGAACTGGGATCTCGTGTCGCGCCCGGTGCTGTCCCATTAGCGCGTCAGGACAGATCGCTACCAAGTGGAATGCAATCATGCAAAATGTACGGAGAAAGTGATCACACGTCGCTCGCTATTACTTGGCGCTGATATCACTCACGCACAGCACTTGTCCATTTTCTAATATCGACACCGCATTACAATGAAACTCCTTGCATTAGCATCGTGTTGGCCCATTGTTCGTGTTACTCTGTTGTAGATCTCATGCAGCTCCTGCGACGCAAACTCGTTCAGGTGACAACCTCGTTGTGATCAGCCTGAGTTCGAAAACCTTGCTTACGACCCAAACTAAGCAAGTGATCGCGGAAAATCATGCGTTAGTTATGCCTCTACTTAATTTTACAAAATAATACGACATTAATATTCTCCATAACAAAAAAAAGGGCATAGCATAGCATAGTCCATAGCAATAAACAGAGAGTCTAGAATAAAGTGCGCTATAACTGCTCTTGTGTATGTTCTGTACCATTAACTATAAACCGGGACACAGGAATGCCTTATGCTCAGCATTGTTAATAGCTAACGAGTGATGAAACCTCGCACAACGCGCGCCCGAACGTGACCTCAGCTGAGATAAATGAACCACATTATTGCAATGTTACATAAACGCGTACGTATCATATCTACATTCATAACATCCATTGAACGTGTACAGCGGCGGCACAACCTTTTTTGTGCCCTGTCAACTGTTCTATCGCGAGCGTTAATGAGAATGCGAAACAATTGTCAGGAAGACATCGCGTCGCTGTGCCGCGTGCTGCTGTATTGATCATCTAAAATGGGAAGTGTGTAGGTATATTGTAAAACTGATTGTTTTCGGTTCGCAAGGCTTTTGTACAACCGCGCTAGCTGGGCTACGCCAGTGATTCTTACGGTCTGAAGCACGTGAAAGACAAGCAGTGCGTAACACAAGAGACATGCCGACTTCACATAGTATTTCATTGCTGCAATTTGCATCACGCTCGGCGCCACGGGTTGTTGCGTGGCTCCGAGCAACGATCCAGTACTGATCGCTGGAGGTGTCAGTAGCGAAACCGTTGCTCGATTGTCCTAAATCAAGTCAATGAGCATCCCATTTGAATATATGAATTTAATTAATGTGTTACTTTAGTTTTAAAAGTTACTTTAGTTTGTTAAATTTTTTCGATTTTTTGAAGGTCGATTGGAACCTTCCATTAAGCGTTGTGTTCGTCCTATGTTACTCGTATGTCAGCTCATTTGAGTACAATAAAAGTTGCATAAATAAATATTTCCAAAAAGTTGTTTCTTATATGAATTAAATGATTCCTTTTATAGATAAATTTAATTGATGTTCTGATTTTAGTAGATTCGTGTGCCTTCGAATTAGATTATGGCACTTACATTTCCAAAATTTAAGCATTAATATCTGGTAAGGATCAAAGAGTTCAATTAACAGATATTATACTTCAGTAAACGACCGCCTTTATACATTCATTAAAAAACAATGTAAATTTTCGAGGGCTTACGACAATGTACAGTTAATTGTACGAAAGGTGTAAGAGTAGGTACATTATCTTGATAAACAATGTAATTGAAGCAGTTCTGGCTGCGTGTTCAGAGAGATGTCTGCAGTTCTGTTTGCAAGCTTATAATTACAATGTACGTAGACGTGAGCTCTCGCTGTCTCGTCACTCGTGGCTATTTCTCGATAAGTGAAAGACGTGTCTCATAAATCAATGAGCGGTGCAAATGACAATGAAGGATGGTGGCGTACGTACGTTCCTTGCGGAGTAGTGACATTGTAATTTTTTATCAATGTAGTAGCACCTTGATTCAGTTAGTTACAGTACAGAAAAAGCGTGGAAAATACACATTTCATTTTTAAATGAATGCACTTAATAATTGTGTATTAATGGACTATGGCGATATGATAATAACAATAATTATCAAAACACTTTTCATCGTCACATTCTCGGGACACGTAAAGGTGCTTAATTTACCAGTCGCCGCGCCAGTCATGGTTACTAAACACGAGTATGGTCTTTTTTGACTTCGAACTACGAACATCTTAGAGCTGCGCACGAATGTTCTCGTAGTTGGAAAGAGTCCTAAGACCCTGTACGTAAATGTTCCCTGTTAGTAGCCAACAAATGGCATGGCACTTCTTATGGTCAGTAAAAAGACCTCCAACAAAATGACATTGTAATAATTTGCCATTTTTAAGACGTTTATATTAGTTTCACCTGTGTGTTTGTTTGTATGTAACAGGCTCTTCGAAGTCGATTTTGCCATACTTCTAGTGATCAGATTTAATTGCAACTTGTCACACATATCAAGGACCGAGGATAATACATATGTACATTAATTAATAGTTATTGTTATTATTAAGAGAATAATAACAGATGTGTACATATTAAAGACCGTTGTTTAAAAGCAAATTGAAATAGAACGGAAAAATAAATAATAGTTTAAAACTTATTTTCTTGGAATAAATTTCGATTGTCTATGATGACGCCCTCCGTGGATAAGTGGCTGTTACCATGTTATAACAATAATTATTATATTGTCGTATCAGCTCCATCACAGCGGCAGCAGAGATCCCTGAGAGCCGAACATTACACACCTGAGGTGCTCTTCTTTACTGTCTTATTGATATGTCTCCATGTTATTATAATTAACGGTATACGTGTTGTCTTTGTCCGGTTCCATGACGAGCATACAGAACGCCCGGCACGAGTCGTTAGTATTCCGCCATTGCATTCAACTTATTCACTTTTATTATTAACATTCACGCGATGAGGTGAAAACAATTGTTACACGGTCCTACGTACGATCGTACGCTGGTGCTGACGCTAACACTTTCACCGCGCCGGTCAAAAATACCGCTCTTGACCTTAAAACGGGTCCTGTTCGCGAGAAAATACCTCAAATCCATAAAAAAGCTTGCACTTTTTATGCGCTTAAATGTTTATCATGGATTTTATATGAATAAAATAAATATATGAAGGTGCTTGGTGTTTTACCGCTCTGTGGTGATTTTTAGTAAATGTGAAATTTGTAGGCGCGCGAGCTGTTGTGTTATGGAATAAAGTTGGTATGGAAATTAAAGAAATTTGGAAGTATATATCGTTATCAGGATCATCAGCATTCTAAATATTTATGTTCGGATATATAGCCCTATATTTATGTTCGGATTTTTATTTCCTCACTTAAAACATTATCTATTGTTCGATGACCGTTAGTGACGGTAGATCGCTATGAACTAATATTCGTAATTACCGAAAAAGTAGACAGTCGTTTCACTAGTTACGTTTATGTCTTGCCTTACACCGAGTAAAGTGCAGACTCCCAGAACTACGAGAAATTTCACCTGCAAATTCGACTTTGACGAACCATTAGTACGCGACCAGGGAATGGATCTCAGAACCTCTGGATTAACATCGCTCCTTGCAGCCACTCGACCCACGAGACAGTCAGTATTGTATGTCAAATACAATTTGGCTGCATGGCACAAATGTTAACTCACTTATCGATCTAATTGCTGATAAGTGCACATATACTTACGCATATTGCCTATCAGAGTGGGCGAAGACTAAAAATTTTTACTGATTACTATTCTGACAATCTTCGCCTTTCCCGGATTACGAGTAATAATACCAGAAATTAGAAACAGTGCCCTCAATTATTAAGTGGTATTTTAAATAAATTTTAACAATGAAAGAATTTTTATTAAAATTTTTTAATCTTGATACAGAGATAGATAAGAATTTGATGATAGCGTCTTATGAATAATTAACATATTTAGTTGTATGCGATCAATTCTAAGATATGTCTCGCTCATTTTATTCATGTGTGTCCTTGACATTTGTTTCATATGTAGTTTAAAGGTTGATATTTTAGAAAATATTGTATATTTAATATGTGTATAATTACTTACCTTCAAATAAGGTAAAGTAATTAAGGTAGGGCAAAATATTCAACTGAAACATAATTTCAAACGAGCAATGCTTTTATTACATTAACGAACAACCCGAATTAGTTGTATATAAGTGCATATAATTGTTTTAGTATTTGCTAAATAAAAGTTACACGTGTCAGAACAGTGTGCTGTAAGATTTTACATTTATCAGGTCATTATGCCACGAAAAACACGCCTGAAAAACTAACGCTATAAACGCAAGTTTTTAAATATGATCTTATCTAAACATTAATCTTTGTTATATTATATTTAACTGAGAACAATCTACCTTTTCATAGTTTTATAAATGTATGGAAGATATAAAGCATTATTATCAAATCATCTATAATTGTCGGGCCTCTCAATTCTATGCATGTGTGCGTCACACACACACATATGTATGTTTATTGAATGTCAAAAACGTAGATCTAAATATGCGATGGCGATCAGACTTAATTAATTCATAAACAGGCATGTCTTAATATCTAAGTTTTGTATATCGTAATTGCTATCATGTTTCGTAAGTTCGAACATTCCACGATATCTTGTATCTCTAAACTAGTTTGGATCATATATTTTTTGTACACTTCACCAGCAAAGTGATTCGAGTGATTTTTTTTTATTTGTAACATATCATAAGTTTAAAATCGCTACGATCTTGTTTGCAGAGTCGGAAGGTGTTATAAACAGGTGGAATATAGAAATATTTATATATTTTATGAACCGTTCAGCACAATGTAGGTATTATTAAAAATTATAAAATTCAAATTTAAATTATGTCTACTTTATGTTTCAGTGTCATCTTAAATTATAGTTGTAAAGAAATTCATACAAGTTATCGATCGAATCGAATTTATCGAACTTTTCGTCTATTACTCCATTCATAATATATTGTTTAAAATAATACGAATTATAAACGAAGGGTGGAGTATCACATAAAGACCGGCAGTCCTATTTTTTATAAAATATTATTAAAAAAGAAGTAACGAGTTCTGCTATTCAAATTAAATTTAGTTTCATGATATTTTCATTAATGTATGAGCGGCAAGGCAATCGTGCTGTCCTGTCTTTGAAGCTGTTTCTTAATTATTCTTTTTGCATTCATTTGCGAAATTGCATACTGAACCTATAAAACGTAGAACGTTTTACAAGTAAACATAACTGATGCAACATTAGAGTATATTACACTTTTCTGCCTACCTACCTCTTTGGGGATTACAGGCGTGATCTTTTATTTTTACTACACTTGTATCTTTTTGAATCCGAGAGCCGTAAAAAAGCTAAAATTGACATCCTGAATAGGTGATTCCACGTTCGTTTTCAGGTGATTTTCCAATTGATATTCATAACTAATTACATAATTTTAACAGTCTTATTTGTAGTTTAAAAAGGGATACTATATAAAACATTTCTGAAAGTACGAAGTGTTACATAATACTTCTATTGGTATACTCGTATGTCCCATAATTCCAACGAATACTTTAAGTCACAACTATGGACAGAGGAGTCACAAAAACCCTTCACACTTTTATCCCCGGCTGTACTTTGAATATTTTTTTACACAACACGTAGGTACGGTCGGCACGTTAATGGTGCAGGTTCGATTCCTGATCGCGTGCCCGTTCCCCGAGTTTTTTGTGTGGCTCTTTGTTATTATTTTTTGTTCTTGATAATTTTTTTGTGTTGTGTTTAACCTTTTCTGGGATTGAATATTTTATAAGAGGGCGGAAGGCGGCGCAGTTTTAGTCAAACATATTTCCTTGTACAGTATTGTGCGGGAAGCAGGATGTTGAGATTATTAACGGAGAATAATTTGATTATATTTTCACGCTTGTAATTCATAACATTTTTATATACATACGAAATGTATATATAACACTCTACAATTATAACGTGTTTTGAACGGTGCATGATTACGCATAGATTTAAGTTTTCACAACTGTGATTCCCCAGAAAATATTCATACCTGCCAATGAATACCGTCAAAATTAATTCAGCTATTTCGAATTATATCTGAGAAAAGAAACCGACAACCAAAAAGGTAGATAACTTTACTTTTATGATGTTACGTTAGATAGCTTTACGTATTTTGGATATTGGCAGGGTACGAGAAAAATTCAGATTACGTAAAACATGGCGTAGGTTCACATAATTTGACTGTATATATATTATCGGATGATTCATGAGTTAATTAGCATTGATCGAAATTAGTATTTGAGGGTTTCATTGTTACTATAACATGTTTCGGCTGCTATGGTCGTCCAATTCTCAGCTTACACAGTGACCACTTCCTGCCAGGTCAATGCCCTCGTATAACAAGGTAGAACCTTAAAAATCGGATACTTTTTGTTCCTTCAAATAAAACGTAAAAAACGTAACATTGTGCCTATAATTCCCGAAGAGGTAGGTTACGCAGAGGAATGAAGTACACTCTCAAGTTTCACCAGTTACGTTTACGTCCCACTAGGGTTTAGGCCGTAGATCTGTTGCCATACTCCGGGCACATTTCCAAACTCCGGGACAATATCTGAAAATCTAAATTAGGAAAATCCGATAGTGCCCGACCCGGGATTCGAATACGGTACCTCCCGATTGCCAACCGTGCTTGAAATCAACAAAACCAACGAGGCATTCAACTTCTAACAAATAAGTGTACAAAATATATGTATAAACTGTAACAAATAGTAGAGTAAATAAACGGTAGAGTCGTTAAATGAATAGGTAAATGGTAGAGCCAGAAGAAGTAGACCTCGGGGTTCATACTTAGATGAAATCGGAGACATCCTAAAGGACTAGGTCAGAAGTTCGTTTAATAGATACAGAACGTAGAAGAGGCGAAAGAAGTTAACCCGGACAGTAGCTGGTGGGATTTCTCAATCTCTGCCCACCCTTATGGAAGATATATGTGACAATATATATGTATGTATTAAATGTACATATCAGGTGCTTCGTTACCGTAGTGCACACGATCAGGCCCAGTTTCAAATCCGTTGGCCGTATTTAAATATAGTTTTAAAATTTTAACCGTAGATTAATTTAAAAAATGGTTGAAAAATCCTTTAAGGCAACTGTTGGATCAAGTTGTTAATAAACAATTAAGCAAAGGAACCGAACACATGATTGTAATTGACGAACCAAATCCCCAATATGTAAATGTTTTTTTAACAGTTTGAAACAAAATCTGATTATCATAAAAAACAAATAATATTTAATCGTAGTCTGAAATATCTATGCACGCACCCACTTTTGTGCAAAGAAATGATTTTCTTTTGTCTTTTCCCCGAAGATCCCAGAGTGTTTCGTAATTAACGTTTAATAAATTGTTTTACCAATCACCCAAATCGAATCGCCTTTGTTTTCAATTATACTAATGTTGGTGACCTATAAGGAAACGTTTCGTCCGATTCGTTAAGCACTTGGCCGACTTGCGGTATCGAGTCGCCAATTACCACGAATCGATTCTTCCGGAAAATCGATGTAAGCGCGTTGGGAACCGAATGCGATGTTTGCATCTACGCCTTTATCGAGAACAGCTAAATTGTTGCTTAGTTTTGTAGTAATGTCGGCTAAATGTAGCTCCACAGTTGCATTCACACACTAAATAACTCGCGCAGTCGGGTGTAATTTCTGTATCGTAAAGGAACGCTTTGGTTCACGTCGCATATCGTAATAGCCAAGTACTACGTGCTAGTAAAGACATTTATGACTCCAGAATTATCGTGGTGATTAAAGTGAAGATATGTTTTTGTTTATTAACCTATAACCATAATCAACTGTCAAATCAACGAAAGTCTCACTTAAGAATGAGGGACACTCACCTCGTAATACAGTAGCAGCCTATCAATAGGCCCTTGACAATACAAAGGAAGTATAATATACAGAATTGTGCTATTGTAACTTCACATTACAGTACGTTCTAAGTGAAATCTTTGAGGCAGCCTTGAACTTTCAATTTTTTTTTCTTACCATAAAGTTGGTGACTAATGAATGGAATGTTCTAGAAACGCACAAGTTCTATTATTCAAATTCGATTTATTATATAATTATTATGTAATTAGCGTCATTACGTATTTATATTTAATTGTGTTTTAGCAAACGGTAAAACATAAGACTTTCCAATTAAGAAGACTTTTATACAGTATATAATTAACACATATAGTCTTAAGCATACCTATGATAATTAAAAAAAAATATAATTGATGATAGGAAAAAGTGCCGTCGACAATAACTGAACCATTTATAAGAACGATCTATCGTTACAAAACCTACCTAGCAATTTCTATTCGTTTCTAACCCTTCATTGTCATACTTCACCAACGTGATACCACTGCCACGTTAACCTTCAACGACTGAAGCTACAATCTAACCACACCCGTAGAAAGAGGCCTCACTTGTCTTGAAGCTAGTAATTTTCTATGCATACGATCTGTAGTTACTAGTTACCGGCGAAAGCTATGCAAGGTCGCTAGTATAATGCTAGAACGTTCGCCATTGAAGGAGGAAATGTACAAAGTGGTAAATGTGGCCGTATTGCATATGTATGTATGTATATATGTAGGTACCCACACATTGAAATTTACAATGCGCATCGACTGGCTTTTTGTTGTTTCTCAGATATACGAAATAATTGTATGTCATTGTTTTTAAATGCTCTTGTCGAAGTATTTTGCGTTATTGTGAACTGTTATTTTGTGTTACTGGTCTTACAATAACCGTATTACTATTTGAATTATATAGTTATGAACGTAATTTATAGCGGGAAGTACAACTTGAGACAGGAAATGATTTGTAATTAGTGCTGCTACGATAATGCTTGGAAACCACCCAAAACAAAAAAAAAATATATAATTTTCAACCATATTTAGTCTCATTTATAATATAATAAAAACAATACATTATAATGACTAGTAGCACAAAAAATATTTTTCACGTAACATCACTCCTCTGAAACCCAAGGGATAGGCACAGGAGTGTAGTATTTTTGAGTGTGTACATTTAGTTCCCACTACAGAATAGGTGGCGAGCCTATTACCATACACCGGAAGTAAATCCAGAATCCGAGCCACTATTAATCTAAGTGATAAAATCCAATAGTGCCCAACCTGGGATTTGTGCCCAGGATCTCTTGATTGGCTATTGCGTTTCCAACCAACGTCACCAACGAGGCAGTCAAATAATTCTTAATTCACCTTTTTTACTAATGTGTATGTGTACATGTGTTGCATTTTCATATCCTTCTTCCATGGCGCAGGTCGTACGCGTAAATACGAGACGGAATGCCTACAGGTACGTGTTATTCTCTGGCCCTCTCTCTACAGTTGGTTTCCATTGCCTACTGATTGTGAGAAGTTCAGGTCATGTGTAGGGTTGTTCGGTGAGCTATCATTAGTCGACTAGGTGTCGCATTAAGTGTACGCTGTGCTTTCAGCAGGCCTTTTATTTCACTAGGTTTCATTTATTTTAATTTTAATGAGAATAATAATTTATTGAATAATAATTGTATACGTTACGATACATTAATTTAATACGGGAAACAAAGACATAATGTACCTGTCAGGGAATAATTGACATTCAGAATTCTCTTACAAACATTAGAGTAGGTCTAAACGAGTACAATTAATTATTATTATTTCATCAGGGCAGGTCCCTCGCAGGGTAGGCACAGAGCACAGAGTGTTAAATATCAATCTTAATAGTAATAACATACCTTTAAAAAATTTATTAATTTTGTTATGCTAATATCAGAACATACGAGTACGTTTGTAATCCTTTGAAAATATTAATATGAAAATAATGGTTATAAGTAACTATTGTGATCGAATTCGTCATTTAAATGAAATAATTACATCGCTGCATCGATTTGTGAACATTGAACAAGCGTAACAAATAATTTAAGACATTCCATTCAGTTACATTAATTCAATTCTAAAACTATTCTGGCGACCTTGCCGCGTTTTGCGATAAGAGATGACGTCAAACGTGTCCTGAATCTGAAACATATAGCATACTATACATATAACATTAGCACTGGAAAATCTTTGCCAAACTGAGATTACGTGGGTTTAGATTGGGTTGAGATTAGCTGGAGATTTTCTTTTAAGCGGAATAATATTATTAATTATAAATTTATTAGTTGTAAGCTATAGTACACTTCTGGCACTCAACGGGAACAAATGAATAACAAAATGAAATTTACAGAATGTTAGTGACTTTGAGAAACATGTGGATATTTACTCATCTTTATCCAATATAATACACAATCTTAGGACATTTAGCCTGTTCATACATTGCCGTTGGTGAACTTAAACAACGAGTTCGGTTCGACTCGAATATCTCACTCGGGCAGGTACACAATACGGTGTTAAGTTTCACTTCATTATTGTTCAAAGAGTGTACATGAACCTGACTAGAAGTGAAGAGAGCATGTGAAAATATTCTGGTAGGTACTTTCTTTTCATATTTGTTGAGACCGATAAACATAATTTTGCACTTTACGACACTAGCGTTTGTTTGTATTATGTAGGTGTATGAGTATCACGGTCACGCTTTTGTCGTCGCGTTGGGATATCGTAGATGTCTGTATGTACAAGAAAACCAGATTTACAACGAATCTATATTCGTCAATTAGCATTTCGGCACTGGGGAGTAAAGAGTTTGCAAGCGGTGTTGCATGGAACAGCCAAATAGATTGTTACTTAGGTAGGTGTCTGATTGAAAATCATGTAACAATATAATAATAATACAGATACAAGTGTGCTTTGTTGTATTAGCTTATATGGTTTCCTATACACAATTACTCACGTGTCTTTCATTATATGATATGAGGTTCTGTTTTTTTTTCAAGTTTTTTATCATTTAACTGTTGGATTATGGGTCTTCTTAGAGAATGAGACAGTTAAGGCCGTAGCCATGCTGTTTACTAATAAAATATACCCAAGTTCCACTACGCCAAGCGTATTCTATACAGTTTTTTAATTACCCTTTCTGATGTAAAATTGGCAAAAATAACTTCTAACACAAAGATTAATACATGTGTAAGTTAAGTCTTAGAACACTCCTGCAATACAAACATTATCATGCACTATATCAAAATGTTCCCACATCCGACTCTTGGCACAACTGGTAGTTGTCACGTTCGTACGTTTAAAAAAACGGGCTTATCTCGCGATAGCATCGGCTGTCGAGAGCCGAAAGAGGGCCGCGACAAGTGCGCCAACTTTCACTCACCACCACTTGCTTTAACTGTAATTAATTTCGCTGGTGTAACTTTTTTTATGGAGTCATCAAGCTTCAAACATGTCATTTTAGTAATCAGGTTGATTTAATGTGATCACGTGATCACGTTATATCCACTTATATAACGCTTGTTAGACATATGTGATTCCGAGCAGAGCCGAACAGGATTATAGCGAGTTACATGTCAGTTTGTCGGTAACTCAATGCCTTAATTGCGTCCTGAAAGATACATTATCTTTTACTTTTCTGTCCAGTTGATTCATGATAAGTCTTGGTCTCTTTTATAATCAACTAGGTATATACATCGAGTCCCTTAAAAAAATGTAAATTTGAATGCTCTTATATCACTAAAATGAGTATTCTCTATGACATCAGCTAGCGCCAATAGTGATGCAGGAACACAGCCGAAGACCAAACCTGCGTTACGTTGATGCCAAAACCGGGAATTGCCATCCAACATAAATATATTCTGGAACATAATCTACCAATTCAAGTTCATAAACTTAAACATACACATATTTGTCGTATGTAATTTGCCATGTCCATTACCTTAAAAAAAAGGAACCTTATTTCAAGCTTTAGATTAACCTTAAGTAAAATACTTGACTGCCTCGGTGGTTGTGTTTGTTGCAAGTGGGACTGCCGATCGGGAGGTCCCGGGTTCGATTCCCGGGTCGAACACTACAAAATTTTCTAA
>DWFO01003645.1:0-12080 GCA_018246595.1 Mimoniades nurscia nurscia | reverse complement strand
TGGATGATAAAATCACACAGAGATCGGAAACATTACTTGAAATGTTTTTTTTTTCTTTTAGCAAGGCATTGTTGTTTTTTTGGGGTATGCTCCAAATGAGATTAACTCAGAATTACTCTTTTATGAGGCTTTTAGTGGACATTGTCCTTCCATCATACTCCAGTGGCGATGATTAATGAACTGTCCGTTATAATGTCTTAAGGAGTATTTTATTGATAGGCGTTCAATATAAACGGTGGACACGCGTTTCGTATCGTTGGTTATTGATTTAATATTTGATGGGCTCGAAATAAATTTCTCGTGAACAATAAAGGCACCGCGTCGTCGTGACAGTGTACTTTTAATTTTGCCGGTCAGGTGAAGGTCATTAATATGTAATTGTAACGACGCATTATTTTTTTACTAGCAATGTAATTATGCAATATTTATATGTCGGTTAGGTTAAGTTATCGTGGTCCTTGTCGGTGCGGAGTACGTTTCCCGATGCCGTGTCGGAGTACAGAGTGTCGTAAGCGGCGACTATACCCGGGGCTGGCAGAGGGCCATATGACGCGGTCTGCCTAGGCATAGCTACATGCCCTGGTTGCCTATGGGTAACAGGATAGGCGGTGTGAGCATTCCGCATGCCCAGCGTTGGGATGAGGTTTATAACCCTCGAACGAGGCGAGCACTGGACTACAATAGGCTGATGGTGTGGTAAGATATTTATAGGTTTTAGTATTTTTACTGTCGTAATACATGTTTCCTATCAAAACTGTGAAAGTTAAATAATATTTTTGCTACTTTAAAAAGCATTTAATAATTAATTTCATGTGTAATTAATTAAGCGCGTTATAAAATATTGTATTATCGAATTATTTTAGACGCTCACAAATTACTGAAATTGATATTTTAAGAATAGAAAAAAAACATATCCTGCTAGGATACGTCTTTATGGATAATGACGTCATTACCCACTATCGCTGTATAAGGTGACTGTACAAGCCATCATGACGCTCTCTAATTACACCGGGATAGATTCACCGCAGGCCGGATTCATAGAACCTCGTTAGCGGCAATGCGCTCCCCATCAAGGACATAGGTATATGCATTATACATAATTATGTTAAACTTCCTATACAAATAATTTAATTGTTTCCATTTATATACATACATCTCTACCAAAATGACACTTTTTGATCGATGTTATTCGGCGAAAACATATAAAATATTATTCTGTCAACCAATCATCGTTGATTGTCAACAGTTTTCATTGCTTTGGAATCTCGCGATATATTATAATTTTGAGAATACAATTCTACAGATTCTATATTGAAACCTAGGATCACGCCTGTAATCCCCGAAGAGGTAGGCAGAGAAATTAAGTACACTCCCACGTTTACGTTCCAATATGGAACGATGGATCTATTGCCGTACTACATTGGGCGCATTAGACATTGTTGTTGCTAAAATTTGCGACCAATTCGCAAACGAGCCGTTGAGTGGCAAATGTTTCAGTAAATCGTGCTCGTTTCTAATTCGTTATTGCAAATTTACTCGTATATCTATCAGTGTATCGCGTAATCACTTCCCATTTACAAGTTTTATAACATAATAAAGCAAAAGAAAAAAACACGTGAGAAGAGCCGCTCACAACATTAACTACATATAACATTATCTATAATTTGTGTAACATCTAGGAAGCTCATTATAACAAGACGCTGGCGGCAACCGGAAGGTATTATAGAGACGACTCTGAGTTTACGATTATGATAATTCATCTAAGTTTTACGAGTGTACGCATCCTATATAAATACTTATAGGGTTTTGGATTTTATATATTTGTCGTCTTTCAATAATACATCTAAATCACATCGTGTTCTGAATCGTCACGGATTTGAAACATTTATTACTTATTATTAATACTTTATTAATTAATAATTAATTAATATTATTAATAATTAATATTTTTCTATTCAAACAGGCAAATACTTTTTATATTATTTTGCAACTATTCAGTCTGCTCCGAACCTTACTGACTTCTGCTGTTTCATAAATATTTAAATAGGAGAGTGACAGTAATGATTTCCAGTGTCGTCAATAAGCACCGCAATCGCAAGACATTTTTTTGACCAGAGTACCAGAGAATAGGATGTGTAGCTAATGTACAAAAGAGTTAAATACATCACTTTCGTATGTATACTTCGCATGCTTCATAACTAAAAGGATGATAGGTTGCTAACTTTTATGTGTCCGCCGAGTCCTTATTAAGCTATAAAAAGTGCTATGGGCTTATTGAATAGAGGAAAATGCGTATATCATATTTCCTTAGAATTAGTATAGTAGTAGAAAATATCATAAGTGACTTGGGGTCATTGTAAATAAGATGGATTTCATGGAAATGTACACTAGTGCGATTATCAACAATCGGCGCCGATTGTTATTGATAATTCTTAGATTTGGTCCCATCACTTTGGAGTGGATTCAAAAATTTATAGAGCCATTTGCAAACCTCATTCCTACAGTAAACCGCAAATGATCCTAATAAGAATTACACAGAATGTTTGAGACATATTTCTCCGTTTGGGGCGGATGGAGAATACATTCCCCGACCCCGTGCTGGGGAACAGGGTGTCGTAAGAGGTGACTGCGCAAGAGGCACCGCGGCGTAAGAGGCACCGCAACGCGCTGTGACGCGTTCTGTGCTCTACGATCCTCAACATTATGAGCATAACTCAGGGAAGGCATATGTCCAGCCGTGGGCCACAATAGGCTGATGATAATGATGATTGGAATATATAGAAGGTAATTTAAAAATGTAGATACGCTAAATGAAAGGTAGCCTTATTCAATCGACAAACATTCGAGTCGAGTGTAATCGGCTTCGATTATAGTCAGCGCCCGCATTCGCGTCATTAAATCTAACATGCTATCACTAAATCACTAATCATGCCTTCAACATAATATCTGCAAGCTTCATTAGTAATTTCATTTGCAATGGGAGCCATCGGCGCTTCTCCGCCTATAAATCATTGACGGGCATGTTGGATTGTCATTTACACGGGCCGGTAGAGGTCCGTGAGTGGATGCCGATGTTCGCAGTGATTTATATCGTTAATAAGTTGATCTGTTCGATGAATCATGCGCGGGCGTACTTTCTAGAAGTCATCTTAGCGCGCTAATAGACATTATACTTGTAGATATTTTAAACGATAAATGTAGCAGCACCTCGCTTGCTTCTTTAACCAACATTGACGCTTATATTTTAATGTAACATCACGCCTGTAATCCCCGAAGAGGTGGGCAGACGATTGAGAAAACACTCATACATTTTACCAGTTACGTTTACATCGCACTATGGAATAGGTGGTGAGCCAATTGCCATACACCGGGAATATATCCAGACTCAAAGCCACTACTATAAAAACTAAATTAGAAAAATTTACTAGTCCCCGACCCGGGAATTTAACCCAGGACCTCCCGAACGTCAGTCGTACTTGCAATCAACACTACCAACGACGCAGTCTTTGAAATAAATATATGGTTGATCTTCAGATTTGTAATGTTTTTGATATGCCACACACCTAGCGTGTATCGTAAAATAGCAAAATATATTCAGTCTCAATGTCAATTGTAAATCTTACGTACATCTTTTAATAAATCATAAGCGACACTAACAAGAAGAGTGTTCTGCTCGGTCGTATAGTAGTTATCAAAAGGATTTTGCTATGAGAATGTCTTGATAACTTAATACAAGCGTGCATTGTAGCGTCCGGCGCGACCTTTGCAACAAAGTATCCGAGTTGATGGTCATTCATACAATTAACAGTGGAAGTGGCATCGTAGTGGGCCAAATAAAGTAGATAAGTACTTCCGAATACATAATGATACCGCGCGAGTTATATGGAGACGTAATGGCGACGTTATTAGTTAAAAATTATTTTATATCTCCTTAGACCTTCCGTCGCCGAGAGGATGTCCTTTTTCAGCGATGCGATTGTTGTACGAACAATTTATTTTACAGTATTAATTTAAGTTTATCAGAAATCGAAATGTATGTTAAAAATAAATGTCGCAAGCGCCGCTACGTTGCGGTACTCGTAGATAATAATTTTAGTTACTTTCTTAAGAGTTACATCGCTCCGTCGAATAATATAAATAATTTCTACAGGACCAGACGCCTCGTCACGTCTAGTAGGCGCATTTAATAGAAGTCTGTATTTAATAAGGTATATAATAAAATTTACATACGACAGTGTACATATGTATATATAAATGTATTCGCAGCAGTACAACAACCCGTCTCCCAACGACAACACGAGTAACGTCATTTGTGTCAATATAAGAGCGTATTAGCTTTTATATGAAGATAAAGTGAGATCGTGACTCGAATGAGATTGATCGGATCTCTTGCTCATGTGTCGCAAGAGACTTTATAAATCGATATTTGCCTTATCCGGTGCCCGTTATTACACTGCGTTGCGTCAGTGCCTACATGTTCACATGGACACGCTGTGCCCACGTTTTGAAATTGGAAACGGTTGCTACTTACTTGCGATTACATTTATTAAGGCACGCTTCACATGCTCAGTGTAGGTACAGTTTCAAATACGTTTGTTAATGTACGAAAAGTTTACGCTCGGGTATTATGTACACGACAGTACTCCGATTCCAATAAAAATACTCTTCGATCAAAATGTCTATAAAAACTACTTTGTCAAAAAAAACTGTACGTAACATATTGTAGGTGATACGTACGAGTATATAGGTCTAAAGTCTCGTAGTGGATAAACAAAAGGCGCCTTTACACGTGATCCGTTTATTTTTACTGCATCCGGTAGAGATACAGTGAGACAAGGATACATTGCTTCGATATTAGGTACTACCAGTATTGCTTAGTCGACATGAAGACCCGTGGTATCAATATATACCTAAAGAACTTGACAAGATTAGTATTACCTGTTGATGCTCTCGTATTTTGTTAATTTTCGAAGAGCTTCTTTTTAATATTTTTCATTCGTCCTTTAATGTAAGTAGTTGTACAAAATTAATGTAATATAACATGATTTGTTGAATCCTAGCCTCGTAATTTTTTTGTGTTATCGGAAACTGTTAAGTGTTAATCGATTTTATTGTGCAACGTCTTATCGTCCTGTTTTCGCAATTCCTGCTTATTATAACATTTTAACACATAATTACGTTCATTTATTGAACGCGCAAGTGAGTTTAAACCCATTAACCGACTACGCCGCTGGTGCTTTGTAAAAATAATTTAATTAATTGTGACGAAATTATACCTCAGCTTGTTCGTTCAGGTGTTCAGCGGTTCTCAAACTTACGATACTGTTATTAGGTGTCGATATAATTATTGTTATTTGGTTTTTATTCTTGGCTAGCTTCTCGAACGCGGTCTCGTCTGCGGATGTAATTTTGCTTATACAACTCCTAATACGTTTACAAGTATCGCAGTAATAAGTACGTAGAGATTAGAAATTGATACCAGTAGGATAATAATTGCAACAAAATTATGGGAAGCAACTGGAATTAAAGAATTCAGAAATGATCGAGGTGTCGTAGGTGTGACACTCATGGCTGATTAGGAGATTGCTTTGGAATAAAATATTTTATTCTTGCTGAATCAAAGTAAAAAAATTATAACAAGTCTTAAGCCAGATTAGACTTAATTTGGTGTACGTAGCAAAGTTAATTGATCAAGTTTACATTTTACAATTAAAATTTTCTAGGTACATACCTAAATACAGACGATTTTTCTGTTTCTGACGATGTTTTTATGTGTAAACAGTGTTAAACGGAACGCAGTGTGCGTTCTGTTTATATTCGGGTTAACACTTGACTTCAATATTGCAATACATAAATCAATCCATAGATACAGAGTAAACAGTGCAAAATACATTAAACACGAAATTTCGTATTAAATTGCCGCTTTTCTGAGCGATGAAAGCTAATGCAAATGACATAGTCTGTGCACCGGTTACTACTGAGGCATCCACAATTTAGTACCAGCAGCTTTAGCTGGAGGGCGCTGGGCAGTTTGATAGATTCGTCCATCATCAGTCATCATGTGGCGCTATATTACAGGCATCAGGGATACAGAGCGTCGCCTGTGGGCCTCCGAGCTATCCCGTGTAGATGGTTTGATTAGCGTTTGTAAATGCTCAACTATCTATCGTTTTTGCAGCGGTTTGACACGCGCAGATGGAAGACACGTACATAGAAAAATAAACAAAAATAGACCTAAACATAAAAGGTAATAAAATTTACTGTTGTATAAACACAATTATACATTTAGCCACAAACGTCCGTATAAACAAAAATTATTATCCTGGGTTGTTTTAAAAATGACCATTTTGTAAGAATTGAAATGGACATGTTCAAGCTAATTTATACTTTGTTTTTATCTAGAAATATCGATTCTTGTGTGTTGTTTTACAGAAAAGTTAGAAAAATCGTTGAAGTTATGTCTGATGATCATGTATGTGTCTTTTTTTTTATTAATCATATGTATCCAATTACGATCCAAAAATACACAAATCTGATTTACAGTTAAAGTCTACAAAGTAGAAGTATCCACTCGTACCTACAGGACGTTTGCATTATGACTGTTCAAGGAAGTTCTATGAGATTTCCCGGACTAACTATGAATCACCAAATCCGTTTATTTTGAACACGATCGTGATAGTTCATTGAATGTCTATGTTTTATATGTCTGGTAGTATATTCCCATCATTATAATGTACAGTTAGCGAGTTATCGATCAATAAAACATGTGAGTTATGACCTTTAATAGCAGTTCCCGGCGTCAGCAATCATTCTAATCGATACCAGTAGTGGATCATTTTATAATTTTCATTAAAACCCCCTTTTCAATTCACGTCTGTGACTCCAAACTTTACTTCAAATCATCTTCATTATCATAATTATTAGTCGCGATTGTTCCAGTGTCGGACGGAGACATACGACATGATTATTCTAAGGTGTGCCATACAACCGTGTCCTCTGCGGATTTCATCCGCATTCACTAGAACTATTCACTTGTGATCGAATAATAATACTATGAGGACGTCTATTTCCAGTGTTTAAGCTCTATAAATCCGTGCTACACGTCAACGTTCAAAGAAAACAGTTCAAAGGATCTGACGCGAAAACGACGAGGCAGAGTTGAAGCAATATACTCGTAATAATACAATTAGCCAAAAATCGATATCTGTCTTATCAGAGCGCCCGCCGCGTCCACCACTTTGGGCTTAGTGAGTCCCCACCTCATGCGCCTCGATGTACACAAACCCAGATCTGGTCAAATACATACAGGTAGCCGTTCACTGGCTCTTAAACCAATGTTACATATATACATTTATAGAAAACTGCATAACGCAATACTATTAGAAGTTTTGTCTTCGAAATCCATTTCCTTTGTTCTCTGTGTACATTTATTAATCATTTAGTATAACAAATTAAAAAGGTGACTATTTGCTATGAACTTAAGACAATTTCCTTGAGACTCGTTAACGGATTCTTGTAATGAACGAGTTGTCCAATTATCGGATTGTGCTGCGCTTCGGAAACATATGTATGTATGTATGCGTAATTTTGTTTGATTTCGATGCATTCTTATTCTCCACACTCATCGCGAAATAAGCCTGTGACACGGTTCGTTATTGCATTTATTCCACGGACGCGTGACCCGAATTCAAATTCGCATTGTTCCGTCAAAGCTCTCGTTAACAACGTGTTCGCATACACGCGTCCATCATAAAGCTCTTTCGCTTTAGGAGCTTTAAGCACTTATCAGATGCAAATTGAAACGTACCATCATGTGAAACATCTTCGACGTAGTGGGTCTGTGAATCATAAATTTCTTATGTTTCTTTTCGAAATTACTCTTCTGTATTTTTACGAACTGTTTTTTTTTAAATAAAAAACGTAAATCACGCCTGGAGGTATTGGCAACTTGGTTTAAATATCGATAGCAGGTTAGGTTTAAATACAAAAATTACCTCTAATTTCTATATTTAGTGACGTCATATCATGTTTCGTTGCTCGTGCCTCGTTGGTCGTGTTGGTTGCAGGTGCGACTGCCGAACGGGGGGTCCGGGGTTCGATTCACGGGTCGGGCACTACTAAATTTTCTTATTTAGATTTTCTAGTAGAGGCTCGAAGTCTGGAAATGTGCCGATGTATAGCAATAAGCTCACCACCTATTCCATAATGGACCGTAAACGTAAGTGAGGAGAAACGTGGGAGTGTTCTACATTACTCTGCCTACTTCTTCGGAGGTTACAGGCGTGATGTTACGTATCTCCTATACCTTTAAATAGTCATCCATATATTATTACATATCCATATATTATTATTATAACATGCAGGACATAGACGTTTGGAAATGAGTTGCTATAGTTCTAAGGCTCATAATTATAATCTATGTATATCTTAACATAAGTGCTTATTTTAAAAAAGATGCATAAGCACACCTATGGAGTTTCTTTCGCCGCTTCTTCTCCATAGCGAAGCATTTTCCGAAGCGGTGGTAGTTTCTTCTTGACGTACAAAAAGTGTTGTAATGAACCAATTTTGAATAAATGATATTTGAATTTGAATTTGAATTTAATTACAATAGTGTTCAAAACACTAGTAATCAATTACAGGTCTTCGGTTTTTAAAATTTTTTAAATTTACATCCTCCTAACAATTTCGTAACAAACAAATGAAACGTAGTGAACAGTACCTACATAATAGCTAATCGCGTTGAATAAATAAGCATTGCTGTTAATCAAACCTAGATTTTTTTGGCGAATAAAACTGCATCGACCGCTACTCGACTGTCGTGTTGTTGCACATTGGTGTCACGCATGCATGCGTGCGTCGCGACTGGAGCGTGAAACGACTCACAAATGTTTTTTGATACATTTGACAAGATGCTGTCTCGTAACATGAAATGTACTTGAATAACGAGTTTTACAGATCTTACTATACTGTGTAATAGCTGTTACTAGATAATAGCTCAGAGATAAATAACAGGTAATAGTTAAACTAGATTTATAGACGGATAACAGGGGGTTGTTTCAGATTTTTATTGCGAGACTATCAGATTCATTTACGTACATACATTAGAGAAAATGCAAACTGTATTATTCTACATAACGATTAGCATTTAGGGTATATGAGCTATATACAAATAAAAATGTTATTATGCACATGTAAATTTGCCACAATTTCAGCTTAAAATAAGATAAGTGTTCAATATGAAACACCATTATTTCTACATTTTTATTGATTCGCACTTAGCAGTTTATTGTTATGAGACGAGTTACATAATACGAGTACTCTCGAATTATTTGTATGCACATTGTTTTGTTTATATAACTATTAAGAACGTGCCAATCATCGCTTTATTGATCGATAATAATTAAGTAACGCTAAAACGTATTATAACTCGAATCTGGAACAATGAATTTTAATAGCCCCAAAGCAATTCAGTGATCGAGATTAGATGGATTTATTTGTTTAAACATTATGTAATTGTTTATGTTTTAAATTGGTTATATTATGCCGATGGTAATAAACCAGTTGTATTATAATTCCGGTGCTATCGCCGCGTCATCGGGAAGGACGTTGAGCGCCTGGAGCCGCCCGCGCCGCTGGCTCACCGTGTCAATATAACTTCGCCTTGCTCATTACCACGGAGCAACTTTAACTTTTACCTCTGATGCGACAATGTAATCATACCGTCCCCCGTCGCACGCCCCGTCGCACGCCCCGTCGGACTCACACGTCTCGGACAATCGAAGCGCCGATGATGATTCCCATGAGGTCGGCCACATGATTCCTATCGACGAGGTCAGCGATCGCCCAACTCACGGAAGAGAGCAAATTGGAATCCGTGACGTTTGTTGCGCCGGTCGATTTGTAAACGTCGCATTCGGGTAGCTCGGCTCGCGGTCGGCCAGGGAGGTGGAGCTCGTAACAGTTGTCAGGATGTAGGTGAGGCGTGTCTAGTGAACTGGTCGGTTAGCGTCAGTGGCGTCTGTGTTGGGTTAATTTGCCACAGATAGTGGCCATGATGGATGGCTTGACGCGCCGTATGCGCCCGCTCTGCACGCCCCCGGTCAGAGGTTAAACGCCCACTTGGTGCACGATCCCTTCGCTGTATTGATTTAACAGTCGATCACGATTACAATCTCCTGAATAAAGTTATACCTACTATATTATGATATAGCGTATAAACGCCTCGTATAAATCTCGGATAAATCAATAATCGTGTCTATATAAATACATATATGTATGTGAACGTTGTAAATGCGGTGCCCCGCGGTCTCGATGCATGACTTCCATTGAATTACGCCAATAAAGAACATATTTACAAGCACTTGGGAGTGGAAGTGGTTGCAAATTTCTTTATATATGGAGGAAATTGATGACGAATGAACGGTTTCAAAACTACTTACGAGTATATAATTTACTTTAACGTTTAAATAAAATATCTTAAACTGGACCTCGATAGTTAATAACCGCCTATAATAGATACCAAGGCGGTCATCGATGCACTCATGTTTATTTCCAATAGTGACGTAAGTATGATTACTGAATTCGTGGTGACGAATTAATGCGATATAATTGTACGAAGCGAGGAATCGAGGAAGCGAGTGGATCGCCATTTAAAAGGGTTCGCGTGTTGTTGTTTCTCGTTGACCTGTCGCCGGTTTCGATTTTTTCCCCGCGTCGAGACGTGTCCGCGGCAACGGTACCTCGCTCCAATTGTCCGCAGCTCGTGTCTCTATTGTTCCAGACGCAACCCCGGCCGTGTGCGGCGGCCGAGTGTGCGCCGATATAATAAAACCATAAATTACGGTAAGATGCCGACACTGTCGCGGCTACCGATTTTAATGTGTAATCTGTATGATTTATTGTCGCGATCGATATTGCAGAGTTCGATATGAATTCTTGATTGTTGGTATATGTCACAGTTTCACATGTACTGCTTGTGTGCAATATTCATTAAAAAAAAGTAACTTCACGCCTGTAATCCCCGAAGAGATAAGCAGAGGAGTGTATTCCAATCCATGTTGCAACAATTAAGTTTACGTCCCACTATGGAATTGGTGGTGAGCGTATTGCCATACACTGGCATAAGATAAATTAGAAATATAAAAAAAAAACATTTAGCCACCTGTTCCACTAACAGCGAGTTAACGGATAGTTTGAAATTGTTATAAAAACAATTTTATAGGTTGTGCTGGATATATTTTTTTTAAGAAAAGTGATATTAGGTACATGATAGGATATGAGTATCTACATTTTAATTCCTTGAGGAGTAGTATATAGTACACGTATATTCATTTACATTAAAAATAAATATTTATCATAAATTAAATAACAACTAAATAACGTATACCTTAATTATTATTAATAACAACTAAATAACGTATACCTTAATTATTATTAATAACAACTAAATATTAACGTATACCTACAATTAAACGTGAAAGAGTCCAAATGGTAAATGTGCGGTTTAAAATTATATGTATCAGTAACACAGTAATTTAACACCCAACAACAAAGGAACTCAATTAATTATTTCATGTAACGTGTTGGCTCTTTGCTCTGTGTTTTTAACTAACTTGTAAATTTAATTATAGTATGGCAAAGCCAACACTAAAACCGTGTTGACAGAGACATACATTATTCAGTATGTGAACGAAGTTAGAACATTATTTAAATACAATTATTCCAACGTTGATCTTAATTACAACGTAGTCATTGCAGAATATATAGGTACCTACCAATTTTTTATGGAACGCTTCCAAGCGGTGCCATTTGGAGGCCGAAGTGTCGATTGCAATTGTAGCTTACGTTTTTTTCTAACACAAGAGTTCGTGAGACCGCGATAGTAATCTTTTTTCAAAAGCAAAATGACCAACGTATTCGCTTTCCGCTCGCTTAAATGATCAACACTCTCTAAGAACCGGTTGGAACCTTTATTCGAATTAAAATAAAAACTGTACATTCATAAAAAAAAGTAACTTCGCGCCTGTAATCCCCGAAGAGGTAGGCAGAGGAATGTAGAACATTCCCACGTTTCACCA